>CAJVPQ010002881.1:0-12491 GCA_910591825.1 Funneliformis caledonium
AGGAGGAGGAATTTGAAATTGTTAATATGAATGATGATTAGAAATTATTTTTTTACTATATTTTGTAATTCATGTTTAATAAAGATTAATAAAGTATAAGGTACTTATTTTCAATAGTGTTTATTTTCGATTTTGCATAAAATTACACAAAATAAGGGGATGCTTATTTTTGAGGGATGCTTAATTTCAATAAAATATGGTAAAAATAAAGGTTATTTTATTATATTATAATCTAATAAATGGTTATATTATAATCTAAATAATCATAATTAGTAATATATATTAGAAATTGAAAGTACTTACTTCTAATTCTTTTAATTCTAACAATATTTTCAATTCTAATAAAAAGTTATTAGAAGTTTTCAATACCTATAAAAATATATAAATTTTATATTAAGTGAAAATTAATAGTACTTTTAAATTTTCAATTCTTTCAATTCAATAATATTTTCAATTCTAATAAAAATTATTGGAAAATTATAATGCTTATTAACTACATTATGTCTTATTAGATACATTATAATCTAACATTATAATTTAATTCAAGTTATATTTGGCTTTATTATTTTGGGTAAAATAATTCTATTTATATTAAGAACATTTGAAAGTATTGAAGTAATATATTAAAAAAAATTATTTAGGATTATTATATTAAATTTTGATTTAAAACAATTTTTACCTTTTTAGATAATTTTCTATCTCTTAAAATATTTGTTATACTTTTAAATTAAAGATACTAATCCATTTTATTATTTATTTGTTATATAAAAGATCTGATATTTGTTGCTACACAAACTTCGGTTTGACCAAATCGGATTAGTCAATTAACAATGTTGATAACCTTAGATGGATAAGCGTTTTTATTCGTCACATATTTATATTTGTTGGTTTAGTATTATTTTGCTCTATTTAACAAATTTAGGTTAGAAATAAAAAAGGATTTAATTCATAACCTACAAAACAGATATTCAAGATTTACATAAACTCAAAATTCAATAAGAACTTGACATTAGACAAAATCATCGAGATTATTGAAAATCATCATGAATCTCTGAATGAACTGGCCTGTTTCATGCCAAAATTTTTTTTTTTTTTTTTTAATTATAAGAAAAAAACTATTTACAAATTATTTTGATACCGCCAAAAATAAACCAATTATATTATAGGATGTTTTTCTATAATAAACACGGTATATTCAAACACTTCCCTGAGTGCTCAATGTTATTGACGGTAAATCTCTAAATTAAATATTTACATAAACAAATAAATTTGTTTCAATGCTCATCATAATGTTAATTACAATTAAATTTTGCCCCTTAATGTTGGTTAACTTTTTTTTGTTTTGTTACTTACATAAAGGGAAATGTAAAGTGTTTCACCAAAACACCAAAATTAATAATAAGAATAAAAATAAATTATACAAACATTAAAATAATGCCAATCACAACAGCAATAATAAAATAATAATAAAATGAATAACAGTGATACAATAATTAAGATTATTGTTCTTTTCATCAATTTTTTGCAAATATACATCACAATATCTACGACGATTTGTATGATTTAATATCTAGTTGATCTTGATTTTGTTTGTGATGTGCTTTTCTTTGCCTCTCTGCTTTTAGAGTCATTATCTTTGCTCCATTCTTTTAACAAACTTCTAACGTAGTCAACAGCAACTTTAATATCGGAATCTAAACCAAATCCAAGTTGCTTATACGTTTTTGTTGCTCTATCCCAATACTTTGTGAATTCACTTATCATTTCTTCTACTTTATTCGATTCACTAAGAGTTCTAATAAATAATATACATAATTTTTTATTACAAGTATTGAGGAAATATCGAAATGAAAAAAAAATAACCTAAAAACAAAAAACAAAAAAAAAAAAATTTACTTGTTATAATGGTCGCGTTTATATGTCAAAGTTTGCTCTGATAATCTTCCGGTCGTCTCGATTAGTTCATTATAACGTAAAATGGTATCTTTTAACAAGGGACGAACCCTTTTATCCTCAAAAATAAAAAATCTTCTTATTATCAGGGCCTTTAATCCACAGAAAGCTGCTTGGATCTTCTTGTCCTTATCGAATTTATTAATGACATGGTTCATAAACGCGGCCGGATTTACAACATTCTCATCATGTCCTAGCGATGCAGCGATTAATTGTTCGTAGAATGCTTCGGCGTAATAACACGCTGCCTCAGCATAGTCGCTCACGAAGTTTGAATGATTCTGATCTCCACGACGTTTTACGTTCGTTGCTTTTTTAAATAGATCTTCGTAACGTTTGTGAGCTTCGCTAGCCATTCTCATTATTTTATCATTATCTGCCGAGGTCGAGATCGTGCTGGATGAGGAAGCATTTATAGAAGAAAAACCATTATCTGTTTGCACTCCGACCGAAATAACTTGAGGAGGAGGGGGGAGAGGATCAGTTTGAACCTCTTGATTGTTCGTCTCCACTGTGGCTTGTACATATTGATCCACTCCGGTTTGAACGGTCACATTACCCTCTATCTTCCTTTTCTTTGGCGTCATTGGTTTTGAAGACGCGGCGTCATCATCATCACGGCTACGTTTTGAACCGCGTTTCAAAGTAACAATGAATTGCTCTGGTCGTGCTGGCTCCTTTACACTACTCGTCTCGACATTCTCGTCCAAATCCGCGACTTTATCTTTACCTCTTCCCTTAAGAGCAGGGCGCTTTTGTGGACGTTTCATAGCGACTTCTTTGTCTTTATTCCTCTTATGGGTAAGCTTTTTAACATCATCCTCCTTGGGGAGGGTGAGCTTTTTTCTTCCTTTTCTGATGTTTTCGTACGTCTATTTTAAAACAATTTACATATTTTAACACATTTATTTCGATTTACATTTTACTAAAAACTAAAAGAAATACCTACTTCGAGCAAATTTTGGCATTTAGTCAATGATAAAGCGCAGCCCGAAACTGAAGAAGGGAGTACGACGCCCTCTGGAGTAAGTTTTTTTGTTGCAGGTTGTTTTCCTGTTGTTTTTGTAGCAACACCTGTAGTTGTTACTTGAGGAGCCTTTTGAACTTCTTCGTGTCTTCGTTGTCGTTGACTCGATGGCGGATGAGTCCTCCTATAATGATGATATTGTAACGATCAAAGATCAATCATGAGGAAGGATTTTGATTAATCATGATGAAAGATTTTGATTAATCATGGATTTTGAATTATTTGGAACAGATTATTACCTTGCCGCAGTAGAATTCGTGTCACCATTTTTCTTTGGTGGCCGACCTTTCTCTTCCCCTTTTGATAGACGACCTTGTTCTTCAAGCGCCTTTAGTTCTTTATCGTGTAAAAACTTCTTATTATTAATTCCAAGGCTTAAAAGCATGTTAGCAAGAGATAAGTCGACTTTCTTCTCTGGCGCGGAAGTTTGGCCATTTGTTGTGGCATTGTTAGGATTAGGGACAGGCTGTTGTTGCGTACTTTTTTGCTGTGATTGCTGAAGGGATTTTTGCTGAGAATTAAATACCGGTCCTCGCTGATGATGTCCAGCCTGTTGGTTGGTCCCTTGTTGGTGATTTATCGACTGCTGTGAATTCCCTCGCTGATGTTGTTGTTGATTAGGCCAATATGGTTGTGGGGATGGGGGATGTTCTGTAAATGAAGCCCACTCGTCGAATGGCGGTATGCAATCTGGACGTAAACGATACTGACCACGAGAAAGGTGCTTATTAGGGCCATTTGAAAACCGGATTTTCAATTCTTTAACTCTATTGTAAGTAAGCTTATTAAGACCTGCTAAATGCTTGAAATTATTTTGGTGTATAGGATCTGGATTTTTTGAAACTCCTGACATGGTCGGTATTATCTCGGTTACAAGAAACAGTAACCTTTCGAAGTAAAAGAGTACGAGCAATATCTATTCACGGATTGTATATTGAACAGTTGAAAGTGTAACAACTATTCAAGGGAAAAATACTGTAATCTGAAAATATTCCAAACTAACGATAACTTTAAGTTCTAACTAATCCAAAAAAAAAAAAAAATAAACAAACTCAGTCAACAGTAATTTGATGCAGGTGTTGTTAGTATCTAGAAAAATAAACTTGATAAGAACGAACAAAAATTTTTGAGAAAATGCGGATATTTATCCAAAAAAATTTCCTACTTACTTTTTTAAGTGAAACCAATAACATTGTCGAATATTTTCCGATAATTATTGAACCTGCCGAAAAACCGGCAAAAATCAATCGATTGATGCCACGTGATCATGTCAATATTGGTTATACGTCACAGGCTCATGTTACTAACCCTATCACTCGTGAGTTTCCGATATTGATTACTTATCCCAAATTTAAAAAATTTATAAAGGGGGGTATTTATCGCGTCGAAGTAATTAGGAACTGCGGATCTTTGAACCGATAAAAATTCATTTTGTTTATGACAAATTTGGATAATTATGTGATTATATCCCGAATTTGATTTGAATTATGAAATAATTTCTCGTTGCGAACCTTTTTTCTTTATAGTTTTTGAAAATCTAATGAAAATAATATACCCGATAAAAGATCAGAAATTCGGATCCTGATAAATAGGTTGCTAATCTGAATACTCATGAAAATTTCCTTAGATTTCTTTTACCGTGACAGTTATCATCCACACAACCGTCTCAAATTCCCCTCTTATACTACAAAAGCAATTGATAACTCTCGCAACTTAATCAAAAAAGTCTTTATATATACTCTTTATCTTCTGAATCTCCTCAAAGATGGCAGGTATGTATTAAGTAAGCCATAGAAACAACTTAACTAAAGCTTTACTACTCTAAGGACCATTGGCTTCACTTCATAAAATATTTGTCGATATTTGAACGATCAAAAAAAAATTTTCTACCTGTTTGTATTATAAAATATTATTCCGCGTCAAAGTAATTCACTGTTCTTACTAAGCTGAGCCTTAATAAACATAGGCCAGCTTTATCCCGACCACACCTTTTTCAACTACCTTTTCATCCCTCTTTTTATCCTTTATCATTCCACTTAAATTTGAACCTTCTTTTGCCTTTACCTTTCCCTATTATATTGCTTCAAAGTAATATTTTATAACTTCTTATTGAAATTTCCTTAATTTTTATGGTTTTTTGTTCAATATTTCGTCTACCTCCTTAGTTATAATACTTTATATTTCTTCCCTTTTCAACTCCTACCCTTCTTTCCTATTTCGATCATCTTCACCATCTTCAACATTAATAATTTATATGTGACACAACCTTTTTAGAATTTTGATTTTGTCGTGTTTTCTACTATTATTTGCTTCTACAAATCCTCATTTTAACCCTTCAAAACTTTTTACACGTGCGCTTACCTTCTTTTCCTCTAAAGCGCGCAACTACTCTTGTTTTCATATACTATATTTTGCTATACCTTTCACTTAGTTAGAGCCTTAGAAATTTAGAAATCTCTTAGAACATTTGACAAATATAGTCGAGTTCTTTGCTAATTTATATTCCATTATACCTCCTCCGCCTTTTAGGTTCAGAATTTATGGAACTTGACCCTGAATTATATGGCTTGCGTAGATCTCGACGCATGGCTAATACTCCTCGTGCTGTCAGTTACAAGGTATGATGGATACTTGCGTAAATGATAACGAATTGTCGGTTTGTAATACTAATGTTTATTCTTCATTATAAAACTACTTAGTTACCTTCAACTTCAGAAGAAGACACTGATGGTGATGAACTCGATTCTTCTATTACCTCAAGAAAACGTAAGAAGGCCATGATGGTCGGTAAGAAAATCCTTCCAAAGAAAAAATCAAAAATCTTAAAATCCCACGGTAAGATTTTTCGACGTCACAATGATAAATCTTACTCTCAAGTCTTTACATCCTTCATCTAACTTTGTTGGACAAACTTTTTATCCTTGAACAATTTACTAACCTTTCTTTCTTACCTTACCACTTTCTAAACATTTCTTTAATAGGTTGGGATAACTCCGCTTCTAATTCGAACGACGAAGATAGTGTCTTTGCTTCCTCTCCTCAGACTAATAAAGATACTTCGTCTACAAACGACACTGACGATCCAGAATGGCATTCTTCAAAGAACGTTTCAACATCAACATCGTCAAGGCATAAGAAGAACACATTCCTCAACACCAACGACTTCATAATGGAAAAACGATACTCTAGGCGTACCCGCACTATCACGAATTATAATGAAGACGAAATTGATAGACGACTTGGGTTAGAAGTCTATGAGGATGATGTGCAAATTGATGAATACGCCCAACCAGAAGAAGGTAAGGATGATAATCTTCAAACATGATTATCATTTTCTGCAAACATCCCAGCAAGTATAATAATCACTCATTTCTTTATACTTTAGAGGAAAATGTAATTGAAAGCATTCATGATATAAGGAAGATTGAGGGTATAGGTATGTTATTCATGGATTCATACTGCTTTGTTTCTTTGTTATAGCTTCACAATGAACATGTTAATCATTAAATAATATCATTTTTTACCCTTCTTTTTAATAAAAAAAAATTTTTTTTTTTAAGATAATGGACCAGCGAATCCGAGAACAAATATGGAATTCTTTATTAAATGGAAGAGCTGGAGTCATTTGCATAATACATGGGAATCTTATGAAAATCTCCGAGGCCTAAAAGGATTCAAGAAGTTGGAAAACTTTATCAAGAACTATGAAGCGGAACAACAAGCATTATTAGAAAGTCCGGAAGATAAAGAAACGAGCGATGTCAAGATGGAAATGTTTAGAGATATACTAAAAGATTATAAGACAGTAGAACGAATTATAGCGGAGAAAACCTCGTCTCCAACCGAGGAGAATCCTTTTCCAAATGCCGAATATTTATGTAAATTCAAACGTCTCCCCTACCAAGATTGTACTTGGGAAACATTCGATGAGACAAAAATAAAAGATTTTCAATCAGAAATAGATGCTTTTAAAAATCGTAATAACAATCTACGAGTTCCCAACAAAAGCAAATTATACAACAAGAATCGTCCCGCATTTAAACCATTAACATCACAACCTAATTACCTCGTTGGGGGCGAACTTCGAGACTTTCAACTTACTGGATTGAATTGGCTAGCTCATTTATGGGCTAAAAATGGGAACGGCATACTTGCTGATGAGGTATTTACACTCTTCATCGTAGTCATTCATTCATCCTTTTTTTTTCTTTTTAGCTAAGATTATATCATTTTAATTTATACTCTAAATATAGATGGGTCTCGGTAAAACCGTCCAAACAATTTCGTTCCTTTCATATCTTTACCACGAAAAGGAACAGTTCGGACCTTACTTGATCGTCGTACCTTTGTCAACGATCGGGTCTTGGCAAAATGAATTCCAGACATGGGCACCTGATCTAAATGTTATTATATACACTGGTAATTCTCAAAGTCGTGAAGTCATCCGCGAGCATGAATTCTTTTTCCCTTCCACTTCTTCATCATCAAGACGACCGAAGTTTAACGCTTTGGTGACGACATATGAATTCATTTTAAAAGATCGATTAGAACTTGGAAATATAAAATGGCAGTATTTGGCAGTGGATGAAGCACATCGCTTGAAAAACAGCGAGTCGCAGCTCCATGAAGTATTATCAACATTTAATACTACAAATCGTTTATTAATTACCGGAACACCTCTGCAAAATTCGATCAAAGAATTATGTGCATTGGTTAATTTCTTGATGCCAGATTTTGAAATCAGTGCGGAGATAGATATTGAAGCACCCGATGCAGAACAAGAAACTAAGATCCGTGAACTACATAAAAGTCTTGAGCCATATATGCTTAGACGCCTTAAAAAGGATGTCGAAAAATCATTGCCGCAGAAGACCGAAAGGATTTTACGAGTTATTTTATCACCATTACAGATGCACTATTATAAAAATATCCTTACGAAAAATTTTGATGTTTTGAATGAAGGAGTCACTGGTTCTTCTCAAATGAGCCTTTTGAATATTGCAGTCGAATTGAAAAAGGCCAGCAATCATCCATTCTTATTCCCAAATGCCGAACCTCGTACAGTTCGTAATGAAGATCAATTGCGTGGCCTAGTTACCAACAGCGGGAAAATGGTACTTTTGGATAAATTATTAACAAGATTAAGGGAATCAAACCACCGAGTTTTAATTTTCTCTCAAATGGTTCGGATGCTGGACATATTAACAGACTACCTTAAATTGCGAGGTTATCAACACCAAAGGTTGGACGGAAGCGTTCCATCGGAAGCTCGTAAAAAGTCCATAGAACAATTTAACGCCCCGAATTCACCTGATTTTGTTTTTCTACTATCGACACGTGCTGGTGGTTTAGGTATAAATCTTAATACAGCAGATACTGTCATTATTTTTGATTCCGACTGGAATCCGCAAAATGATCTTCAAGCGATGGCCAGAGCACATCGTATTGGACAAAAGAACCATGTGAACGTCTATCGATTTGTATCAAAAGACACGATTGAAGAAAGCATCCTCGAACGCGCAAAACGTAAAATGGTTCTTGAGTATTGCATCATTAAACAAATGGATACTTCTGGAATGAGTATCTTGCAAAAGAATCCGAAAAATTCAAAGCCATCAGAGAATTTTAGTCGCGAGGAACTGTCTGCAATTCTCAAGTTTGGTGCTCAAAACATGTTCAAAGAAGAAGGTGCCAAAAAACTTGATGATCTCGATTTGGATGATATACTGGCTCGAGCTGAAACTCACGACACGGTTGGGGACCAAACGAGCAGTAGCCTTGGAGGTGAAGAATTTTTGAAACAATTCCAAGTCGCTGACTTTGGTGATGGAGATATGAGTTGGGAAGATATCATACCTCAAGAAGAAAGAGAGCGACTAGCAAAGGTTGCCGCGGAACTTGCTCAAGAACAAGAGTACGATAACAATAATAAGACAGGATCGAAGCGCAAGGCAGTTGTTCAAGGTGGGACTAACGTAATCGACTCGGACGATGATGAAGACGAGCCACCAAAGAAAAAAGTTAATCGTAAGAAGAAGCAAACAAGTCGAAAGAAGAAAAAGGTGAATGATGACGATGAAGTTCGTCCTAAGAAGTCCAGATCTAAACGAAAAGTGGTTTCGGATGATGAACTTTCACGTGAAGACAGGGATGATTCTGACTCAGATTCTAATGATGGCCGTATGACGAAAAAATCGCGCTCACGTAGAAGGAAAGGTGATAACACGAATGGGAAAAGATCAAACGGAAGACGTTATAAACATTCTTCATCCGAAAATGAAGACGATCGTACTACTCAAAAGAGATCAAAATTGAATAGGAAGCATAAAGATTCAGAGGAAGACGACGAACCAATAAAAGCATTAAAAAAACAAAAATCCGCAACAAGTTCATCACGTGAAATGTCACAAAAAGATGTACGAGCATTAATAAAAGGTATTATGAAATTTGGTGACATTCATCAACGATATGAAGAAGTTGTTGCAGAGGCTGGCCTACAAGAAAAGGATCAGCAACATCTACTCACAGTCTATGATGAATTATTTACGATATGTAAAAAGGCTGTTGAAGAACACGAGGCTTCAAATGATGCTAACTTTCCCAACCCTCGTGGAAAAGCAATACAAACCACATATCGCGATGTAGATAAAATTAACGCGGGCGCGTTGATTCAGCGCGTTAATGATCTTAAAAGCTTGCATGACAAAATAAAGAGTAAGTGTTTTTATTTATATGACTTTTGAATTCATATCAAACTATTTAATTAAAACTTCTTTTAGGTGTTGCAGATCCCGTGAGATTTAGAATCGCGGTTTCCACAAAACCAGTTACCAATTGGTTTTCGGATTGGAGTCAACCTGAAGATGATTCTCTCGTGGCAGGAATATACAAACACGGCTTTGGTAATTGGAAAGCTATTCGCAGTGACCAAGAGTTGGGCCTCGCTGATAAGCTTTCCATCGACGAAGGTGATGCAGCCCAACGTACAGCCTTAACTGCCAAGGTCGTACGAAGGGCCGAATATTTGTTGAAGGTTGTCCGGGAATTGGACGATGAGGAGGAGGAACGGGTAAAAATTAAATTAATTTATATTATTCAATTAATAATAACATGTAATAAATTAAATTGTTATTTTATAATTACTAATAGGGTCGACGACTTCGATTTCGTCCTGGCTCTCGTGGGGATGGTCCTGGCGAAGCAGGTCCATCTGCCCGTGATTCTGCACCCACTAAGGGGAAGAAGGCTGCGAAACACATAAACAACTCAAATGAAGAAGATTCTATCCAGCAACCAACTGATCGAGAATGTAAAGAGCTACTACGTCCAGTCAAGGATAAACTTCAGTGGCTCAAGAAGGTAATGAATAAACATCTTTCCCTTATTTTATTTAATAACCATATTAAAATTTTTTTTTTTTTTGTTTTATAGGAATCGGGTCAATATAGTGGTAAGGAGAAGGCCAGACTTATCAAAGAGTCACTTAAAATTATTGGCGCGAAGATTGGAGATATCCTTGCCACAAAGTCAGCGGCCGAAAAAACTCAGTGGCAATTTAATTTGTGGCAGTTCGTTACGTATTTTTGGCCTCGAGAAATTGGGGCAGAAAAATTGATCGATCTGCATCGCAAACTGGAAGCTGCCGAGGCGGGTTTAGGCAATTAAGATAAATATAAATATATATAGGGATAAATAGTTTGGGTAGAAACAAAAAATTTAGCAATTATTAAAGAAGAAAAGGACAATGGAATAATTATAATTGGAGGGTATTAAGAATAATATATATTTTTTTTTGAAATGTAATGTAAAAAAAGTAGATAGCAATTAGTAGAGAAATATAAAAATTTATGGTGGAAAATTAATCCACCTTTGTATATTTTATTAATTTTTTTCTTTTTTCGGTTTTATACATATAAAACCGAAATTTAATTGTAGATACAAGGAAAAAAAAATTTTTTTTAGTATATAGTGTATATTTTCTTAGGAAAATAATTATTATTTTGGTTTGGCAGGTGACAAACCAATTAAAAAAAGCATTTATATTAATCAAATTTAAATATAGTTTTTAATGTAATTAGTCACTCAAATGAAATAAAAAGCAAGCATTTTTTAATAATAGTCTTTAATCGAGTTTTTGATATTTAATTAAAATTATATATATTTTAATATAATTTGCTATGGTGATTCATTGCCGGCGTCACGTGATTTCTTATAATGAATAATTTGTCATCTCGCGTCACACCATTCACATTTTATATATTCTGGGAACAGAGAATTTTTTCGAATGTAAAATCATATTCGTCACATGTTATTCGTCACATTCTTAATTTCGGTAACGTTATACAAATCCAAAAAGCAATTTTGATTTTGGCAAAAATTCAAAATTCCATTAAAATATTATATATTTTTTTAAACAAAATATTAATCTAAAAGTAAGACTGTATTTTGTATTACGAAACGAGAACTATTGTTAAATCCAGAATGATCTTAACTAAAAAAAATCACACTGGTATTTGTTTTATCTAGATAAACTATTGTACAATTACAAAAGCCAATCAGCATTGATCCAATTATTGAGCGAATAAACATCAGAATACTTTACATAGAAATATATAGTCCTTTCTTTCATTCTGAACTAATAAATTTTCTTTAAATCATTCATATTAATTACAAAAAAAAAATTCAAATTAATTTAAATGATTTAAATTATTAAAATCTTAAAAAATTAAATAATCTGAATTGTAATATTCAAATTAATTTAGATAATTCAGATTAGTTCAAACTATAAAAAAAACTAAATATTAATTATTTAATAAAAGTTATATCTATTGATTCTTACATTTTATTTAAAAATTTTTTATTAAATTGTTTATTATCAGTGAAATAATTAATTAATAAAAATGAAGTTATGTGAATCATGCAGTATAATAATTTTTTAATACTAAATTCTAAAAATATTGTAAATTCTATAAATACTGAGAATACAGAAGATCTACAAAATTCAGCTTATTTTTTGAATACTTATAATAATTTTAATTTCATAGATTGAACAAAGTTTAGAAATATTTGATATAATATAAAGATGGTTTTCATAATTATTTTCAAATTTCAATTGAGTTGCAACTTAATTGCACCATAAGTTGCAATTTAATTGCACTATTTTTTTTAATTATGGTAATCATCTTTAATATAATATTTATTTTTAATATTTACTTTTTATTATTTTTCTTATTTTACTACATATTATTATTATTAAATTATTTAGTTTATAATATAGTAATTAGTTAGCTGTAACTAAAAGATTTTATATAAATACAAGTTTCAATATTATAATAAAGAAATTAATTAAAACTTATAATTTTCTATTTTTTTTATGTCTTTATATAGTCTAATATAATTTTTTTTACATGAGATTTATAATTGATTTTATTATCAGTCGCCGGCAACTTCATGATATAATTATATCATGAAGTTGCCGGCGACTTATATTAGGTTATGAAGGTAACTTCAT
>CAJVPQ010002882.1:0-12488 GCA_910591825.1 Funneliformis caledonium
CTTTTCCGTATTAAGTTTAAGGTTTTTACCTAAGGAAAAAACGTATATATTATACTGATTTTTCATAAAAGTTATACATTATAAAACTTAATATTTTTATGGAATTTTTATATCAAATTTTTTATTGGGAGAGGTTTAATTTTATATTTGAATATTATATATGCCATAAGAAAATGGTATTTGTGAATTGTGTAGTCAAAGAAAATATTCCTATTAAGGCATCAATTGATACATGCACTGATGTAAATTGCATTAGCCAAAAATATATTGGTAAATTAGAAATTATATATTACAGTGAAAGCGATAGCATTGTAACTCCAGATGTATTCTATTTTACATTAAGAAAAGTTAATCTGCATATTAGTTTTGAAGATGACGAGAAGCATAAAAGCACACCTATTGAATTCATAGTTCTTGAACTGGATTAGCCTGATTATTATCTTAACTTAGTATTAGGAATGTCATAGTTTCAAGAAAATTATGCAACTTTGGATATATGCAATTTAAAACTATTATTAAATGATAATTTTACAATTCCATTTCAAAGAAGTAAAATATGAATCTAATACAGAATAATGATTATCCAAAGTAGTGATTATCAATATGCATAATTTTATTTTTTATTAAAGATACAACATATATTATTTATGACGCATTTGAGTGTTATAAATTTACTAGAACTATTAGAGCAGATTCTATATTTCCTAGTAATAGATAAATCACTATATCCTGCTCTATTTGTTTGCCAGCTTTGATACAGGTGTAGTGCTTCTATTTTATGAAAACACGTAGAGCTAAAGATGGGTAATATATAAAAGATTTTTATGAAAATGTTACGTGAAAAGTAAAAGTCAGTTTATTGTTTAAATATAACTCATCTAGAAATTTCAAATTACTATTGACTTTCAGATAAAAAATTCAAAAAAATCGCAGGCTTGCTCCCAAATATAGTTCATTTAGATTTTAGTTATAGCAGGGATTCAGTGATAAGACACTAAAATGAATAGTAAAATTATACTCAACTTGAAGTATCTTAATTTGCAGAAGGATAGGGACGTAGGCCATAATCAGAATCAGATATTTCAAAATGTTTACCTTGAAAGAATAAGAAGGTTGATATATGAGAACTATATTCTTTTCTCTGATAACCCTGGCTGTAATACTGAAATAACTAATGATGGTCTATTGATAGTCATACTGAGATACCATAAATTAAAATATCTTAGCGTATGGTAATTACTGATATAACTATCAATACAATTGCTAGTTCATACCTTAATTTAAAATATCTTGATCTAAAGGGTTGTTATAATATTAGCAAAAAAGCCATATGTCAGCTTATTTCACATGTTCATGTTAAAAATATTATGATGTGTCACCTTATTATATTAGTATAATAGATAAATATCTTAGCCAATACAATGTTTGTAGATTGGTTGAGTTAGAGCAGAAGATAAGAGATTGTAATAGTGTTAATAATCTGAATTCTACCTTAATGTTGAGAGCTATTAATAACTTACTAGCTGATCAGACTAAGCTAGTTAGTCTAAAGTAATAATCGCGTATTTTTTTCGTTTAAAGATACAATGTATAATATAGATTAATTATGGCGTAATCAAGTATTTTTAATATTATAGAAGTATTAAAACAGATTTATATTTTTAGCGATAAATAAATCCTCTATTCTACTCTATTTATTTCTTAATTGTGATACAGATGCAGTGCACTTATTCTATAGAGACGCATAGAACTAAAGAAAAATAATCTGAATTATAGACATCATTTCCTAGAAGATTATAATTATTGTATAAGAGACCGTACTAAATGCAAAAGATTTTTAAAAATAATGAATATAAAGCATAAGCTAGCTTATGTCTCAAATCTAACCTATCTAGAAATTACTTATTACCATTTACTTTCAGATAAAAAAATAAAAATATTGTGAATATATTTCCAAATATAAATCATTTAGATTTCAAAAATAATATAGATTTTGGTGATAGATCACTATTTATAATAGCAGAATCATATTCTAATTTAAGATATTTCAATTTATGGAATACTCAAGCAATAATTGATAAAGGCTTATATGTAATAGTAGGATTATGCCATAAATTAGAACATCTAAATATTTCTTACTGCAGAAATATTACTGATAAATCTTTGTTTGAAATTGCAAAAAATTGTCATGATATACAAGTGTTTCATTTTGTCAAAGCACGTCAGATTACAGATAAATCTATAAGTTGCATTTTAAACTCATGTCTAAATTTACAAAATCTTGATATTGCATATAATAAAAGAGATGTTAAAGATGCTAGTATGATAATACAGAGATGTCTTAGCATAGAGTATCTCAATTTTTGTGATGCCATGGTTTTGTAAGATGATAGATTAATTATAGCTATCATCAAAAGATCTCTGAATTTAGGACATATAGAGATTGGTTACAATGATATTGGTAATGAGGTTACTGAGGCGTTAGTTCATACTTATCATAAATTAAAATATCTTAATCTGGATTACTGTAATTTTGTTAGTGAACCATCAATTTGTAATATTATACGTTTCTGTTCAAAGCTCTAACATCTTAACCTTAATTACTGCAATATTATAAGTAAGACTATCGAAGAAATTGCTCACTCATGTCTCAATTTAAAATCTCTAGATTTGGAAGAATGTGAAAATATTAGCAAAAAAGTCATGGATCAGCTAAATTCAAATATTCATATCGAAAATTTTGATAAGGATTACTGCTGTTCTGATTCAAAATCTTTTAGCTCTGAAACTGAATCAGAGTCTTAATAATCTAGCTAATCCAGAGCAATGATCGCATGATTTTATTTTTTCATTTGAAAATATAACATATAATACAGAATATTTATAGCACATATAAGCATTTTTATTATACCAGAAATATTAGAACAGGTTTTATATTTCTAATTAATAGATAAATCCTCTATCCTGCTCTATTTGTTGATTGACTATAATAAAAATATGATGCTCCTATTTTATAAAAACACGTTAAGCTAAAGAGAAATGATACACATCACTCTTAATTGAAAAATTTATGAAAATAGTGCATAAAAGATAAAAGTCAGTTTATAGCTTAAATCTAACTTATCTGAAAATTTCACACTACCACTCACTTTCAGATAAAAATTTTAATAGCATCATGCGCTTGTTCTCAAATATAATTTATTTAGATTTTAATTATACCACAGAATTTAGCAATAAAACACTAAAACGAATACCTTAATCTGAAGTATCTTAATTTACAAAAGAACAAATATATATCCTGTAATATGGGTATAATAACTGATAAAGGTCTATATGCAATTGTCCTATCATGCTATAAATTAAAATATCTAAATGTTTTTCATTGCACAGATATTCGTGAACTATCAATTTGTAATATTATTCATTCTTGCCCAAGGCTTTAGCATCTCAGCCTTAGCTTTTGTAAAATTACTGATATAACTATCAAAGAAATTGCTAGTTCATGTCTTAATTTAAAGTATCTTAATTTGAAGAGGTATTATATAATTAGTAAAGAAGTTGTAGATCAGCTCATTTCACTTAATCCAAATATTCATGTTGAGAATTTTGTGAAAACTTTAACACCTTCTGATTTTATTAACGTATTTAATGATTTTTTATGCTAATAATTAAAATTCAGTTCTATTTCAGGTATTTTAGCAATCTGATTCTAATACATCTATAGCTAGTCAGTCTCTGACTTGAGGTATTATTTCTACTTTAATGTCGAGAGCTGGTGATAGAATACTGACCAATCAAGCAGAATGGGATACTCTATCGATCTAACTAGTTTGGATTAGTAAACAGCTCAGAAGATTTTTTTGCTGAGTCATGCATAGCACCTTTGGCCAGATTATGTGACTGAAAATATGAATCATCAATTGGGATCTTGTGCAATATATTAATTTTTACATATTGTCAACAAAAGAAATTATAACTCTAAATATCACGTGAGATTCGATGATTAATGATGATTTCACATTAAGTGACATCACTGCTGCACTAAATAGTGATCAATAATAATTTCTGTTTTGCTGTTTCCTCTATTTCTTCTGTATTTTCTGTACAGTCTGTTTATTCTGTTTACTCTATTTTGCCTGTAATTTCTTTAACATCTGTAATTTATTTTATTTTTTTTTATTACTTTTATAGTTTATATTTTTTTTATTATTTTATTATATTTAAGTATATTTTTATTGAAACATATATCTATATTTAGTTAATTTATAGTGTAGTAAGTAATTAGCTGTAACAAATTAATTTTGTATAAATAGAATAGCTTTTTGCTTAAGTTATAAATTAACTCTTTTGCGAGTTTTAAGTTATAAATAAAGAAATCAGTTTAAATCTATATAAACTACTTTTCTCTTTAACATTGTTCCTCATCTAGAATTATTATGATACCATATACTAACTTGCCATTGAGTTCATTATTATGAGTTCAATTAAATATATTTTAAATTCTAAGACGTAATAAATTGCTAAGTTAATTTAAGTATAACAGATACCTATAGGATTTAGAGAAAATCCTAAGGTCAGAAACTTCAATGTGTAGAATCAATTGCCACAGTTACTTAACTTAGACATTAAGATAAATGAAAATGAATCCAGTGATAATATATTTGAAAAAGAAAACATATTAACTTTTGTTCATTATTTTTTCCCTAAACAAATGTGAGAAAATATAAAAGAGTGACTAGTTGTAATACGAGGTCTACCATATAAGCAAATAGTGCTGACAAAATATATATTATAAAATACTAAGGACTTCAGAATTTTAAGATCATTAAGTGTGAAACTAACTATATGTCTTTTTAGTAGATCTGATCCCTTTGGGATTCTCTCCATATAAAAAGGTATAAAGATTCCATTTGCATACGCTTTCATGAAGCTTAATATCAGATAACAATACTAATTATGCCTTGTATCTCCTTAACTATTTTTTTTCAACAGCAAAATATAAAGTATTTCAGACGAATAAAAAGAAACAAACTGCAGATCAAGCATTTAGAAATGACTATTTTGACTATATCTATAATATTATAATCACATGTACTGAGTGACATTTTATTATATATATTCCTGATAGTATATACTTTACAAGTGAAAACAAATACCAAATTAATCTCACAAAATTTGCCATCAAAGAAAATCCTGATTTATTTCAAAATAATATGAAAAGGGTGATTGGTATCATTGTGAGGTTGTTAAAAAATCGTGTTAGTGTAGATAGTTCCCTAGCTAGCAAGAGGGCTAGAATCAAAAAAAAATATCAAAAAAATAATGTATCATAGGCTTAGTCTAGACCTTTGTATTTATTTTTCACATGTATTAATAAAAATTTTCTTGGTAAATTTTGGCAAACTCAATTCGCCTAAAATCATATGTTTTTTTTATTTTGAATATTATCATTTTTGTATAAAATTTATTAATCATATCAAAAATTCAATCTAATGATTCATTAAGGAAATTAAATACCAAGCTCTTAGCTGAGATTGGTGAACTTAGAAAGAAGGTTATTAAGGATGAAGTTGAGAAAATGAAGCTGAAACAGGAGCTTAAGGCCAAAACTGATGAGCTGAAGAAAACTATATCAAATTATTTAGTCAAGATTGGTAAACTCAATGCTATAATAGTGGAGCTAAAGAAAAATAAGACAGCTACTGCTAAACTTGAGTCTGAGGATACTGAATTTAGAGATAGAATCACAAAAATAGAATAGAGATAATTGCAAAATGATAATTTTATTAATAATAATTCATCTAAATTCAATTCAGTTACAGAGTAGTTACCTATAGTAGCGCATTATGAGAAGCTATTAGTAGATAAGAAAATGGATATTTCTTTACCTAAAGAACTAATATTAGAGATATCACTTGCTAATGTATCTGACTCAAATATAGCTCAGCTTAAGCAATATAAACCTGTCTGCAAAATAAATGATGTGGTATCAGAGATACTTGTCAGCTCTAAAACATTAGAGAAAAGTAGAATTGATACTTTTTTAGATAATGTGAATAAGAAAAAGGTTAGTAATGAGATAAGGCAGAGAAAGTAAGAGGAGAAACTTCAACATGAATTGATTGTTTGAGACTTAACAGTTGTCAGCCCATCATGCAACTCTGAAAAAAATGATCAGAAATTTCAGAAGAGTTTGAAAAAACTGTTCTCTTAGAGAACGATCAGAGTCATATGACTTCAGTTAAACCAGATCTTGAAGTATTCATAGAGCAAAATGATGAGCTGATTCTGAAGAAATCGTTAGATAAAAATCAAATCATAGAACAAGATCTAATACAAGAGCTATGTGATACCTTTGGCATCTGTTCATCCATATCCACTGAAAACAATGTCAGCTCTACTAATACTAATTCCTTTTATAATAGATCAGAGAATATGATTTTGGATTATGCTTAATACTTGTTTTATCTATTTAATATAGCAATAAAATCTGATTAGTAGGAAATCTTAGACTGGTATAATTATTCCCTTGAATTTGAGAATAAGGTAAATACTCTTACTGCTGATGGTAAAATTAAAGATAAAATAGCAAGATCAATGATTTACAAGGAAATGAAACTATTTTTTCTTACTAAAATTACATAAGATAACTTATACAAGAAAACTCTTAGGACTAGAAAACTCCTCATATTATTTGAAAAAAATGGAGTTAAAATAGATAAAATCAGGCTGGTCTCATATTGAGCAACTGAGATTTCGAAACTAACTAATGCATAAATCCAAAATATTATAGATTAAGTAAAAATGATTACTAGTGATCATTAGAGTCATGTGATTTTGAAAACTATTCCTTCGGGAAATGATCAGATTAAGGCTAAGGTAAGTATATCAGCAAATGTATTATCTTTACTTCAATCTAATCCAACTTATGACTGATTCTATTTTCACAATAAGACATTAGATCAATATCTTAATTTATATAGAAAATTTAATAGTGAAGATTTTGATTATTTTGAAATTACCAATGAGAAAATATGCTTATTATGCAAGTTAGAGTATGATGATGAGAAAAGTTTAGAAGGTAAATATAAAGTCAGATTTTATTTTATTAAATGTGAACAGCATAAAATTGAGATAACTGCATAGTCTTATTATTTTATAATATATTCTATTTGTTTACGTTTCATTGTGTGATATTTTTTTAGAGTCAATTATGTTAACTATTAGTTTATTACCTAATTTAAATTGATTCACAATTATAGAAAAAAGTCAACATGACTAAGTCTGATAAAGTATTAATTCCTAAATATCTGAATTAGCATGCTAGATTAACTGGTTTACCAAGTATTTTAACAGATAAGATTCAGTCTAACTTATATAAAAAAATATAAAAAAAACAGACATGAGCCATAGCAATTATCAAAAACTAGGATAAAGTCAGTCAAATCTCAAACCTCTGATTTCAAGCCTATCATTTACGAAGCCAAACCCTATTCAGAATTAATTATTGAATCTGTTTTAGAGTATTTCACATACTTAAAATTCTAAAATAGTTTCAGAGGGATTGATAATTATAATTTTACATCTGCTCAGCTATGAAACTTGTCATGCTCTATTTGTGATGAAAAACATGGGAATTATAAATTACATGGCTCATGGTACTGCAAAAATAGAAATCAGCTCCCTTATAATCCTAAATTAGCAAAGTTATATTCCTTCCAATGTATATTGAAAGAATATTGTATTACCTGCAATACTTCAAGTAATAACTCAAGTTTGTGATCATAACCACATGATAGCAAATCAATAGCAAAAGATATTATTCTGCAGTATGAACAAATATGTATTTTATTAATTACAATCAATAAAATTAAGGCACATTAAATGCAATATATTTACATATCAATATCTAGTGTGAGATTATATTTATATGCTAATATTTCTTAGTTTTTCATCTAAGAATTCAGATCCTATAAATGCGTAGTATCATTAGAAAAGCAGTAACAAGTTATTGCACTATATAATTTATTCTTAAAACTTTCTGCATATACTCAAGCTTAATAATAAAAAGTCCTTCTTGTTGATTCAGAGTCATGATCCCTGTGTCTATTATAATTTTAGAGAGCATCTGTTAAACTGATTTTTGTGATGAATCATAATAACGTAATTTCTTTCAAAGATTTATTCTAAAAATTAAACTTTAAACCTATTATAAGTCATATAAAAAGAAGTTGAGACAATTAATAAACTATTTTATCCGCCTTGTGCAAATATAAGCAAAAAATCAAATGAAAAATCTAATAAAATTTTAAATCTATCATTATTAATATCAACAATATCATCAATCAATCAAATGAGTATAATCCACAAATAATAAGATATGTTGATTTATTACTCAACTAGATTTTTGAAACATAACATCATAATATTAATCAATTTTTTTTAACTCTACAGATGTCTATGAAAATTTCAGTCATATTGCTCTTCTTGTTCAGTATTTTAATTAGGGCATTTAATTGATAAAAAAAATCATAATTGATAATTTAGTCGATCTCTTACTTACTTGATTAATTAAAAATCAATTTATTTGATTGATCACATGTAATTGATTTCTTAATTGATTGCATTGTTCAATCAAAGAATAAACTAAAAATCAAATTTTAATTGCTCAATCATTAATTAATTTATTAATATTAATATAAGCATCAAAAAATTACAATAAGCTAATTTTTATCAATTATAAATATTATAATAACTACTAAAATCTCTTTAATTTACCAATATACAATTATACAAAAGGATTATAATATTTACTATTTCATTTTACAAATATTAATTCATTAACAGTCTCTGGTTATAAATGGTCTGATTTTTGGTAATTTGATTTCTAGCATCACTAAAAAGCCGCTCACTTAAAACAGATGTGATTTGGTATACTCAAATATTTTCTAGCTATTTTAAATAAAATTGGAAATTTCTTTTTATTATCAATATACCATTGAAATAGATCCATTTCAGATATAACTTGTGGAGTTCTAAAATTATCTAAATAGCAATTAATTTCATCATCTTTTTCATCTATTTCATATGATTTAAATAAACGTGATTTAAACTCGCTCGTTAGATAATTATTTCTTGAATTTATTTGAGATATAACAGTTTCTTCATTTTTTAATAAATGATATTCTCTTTTTAATAAAGATATTGTCATTTCACATATTTCTTCAGGCCATTCATACATTTTTTTAAATTTTGAATCTAAAAGGCTAGCAAGTACAGCAATTTCAAGTAGTGAATTAAAATATTCAAATAGCGTATCATATATTGCTTTTTTGATAGAATTAATAATATTATTAATTTCTGATAAAGACATTTATGTATTATTTGAAAAAATTTATTCCTTATCATTATTATCATCACTTTCTTTATCATCAAGTACACTTTCATTATCTTCAGAATCCTCATCTATAGTAATATTATTATTATCTAAAAAAAAGAATTTAAATATTAATAAATATAATTTAATTATTTTTAATTATTTAAATATTATACTTATCACTTTCGTTAATAATATTATCTTCTATATCTAGTATATAATCATAATATAATATATAAATAGATAGATATATTAAAAAAAGTGTACAATATTTTTGACTACCTAACCATTCTGTTGCTTCTTCAATTAGTTTAAAAAGAATAATTAATTTTTTTAATAAAATCCATTCATAATCTAAAAGAATTCGCGTTCTTAATTTTTCATAATCTTTTTTAAATTCATTTTCTAAACATAAATTTAAAAGAACCCATTTAATAGGATTTTTTAATACTTGTAATCTTTTTCGAGAAGCTAAAGATGATTTTTATCAGATCTTGATATCATTGATAGTTTGCAAAATTTTTAATGGATATTGATCAATTGATGTTAAATCAAATAAAATTGAATCATTTTCTAGTTGTGTATCATATTTAGATGCAATTTCTTTCTGAGCCTCTTTTAACCATTTATTTTTATTTTAGAGAATTAAAAAATTGAATTAATTCCTTAAATTGTTTGGTATATAGTTTAATTTTTCTAACCCTTTAATAATACAAAGCTGCAATGTATATGCACTGCATGGAATATGATTAACACTATCCCATTCATGGATAGCTTTAATCATGTTACTACCATTGTTAGTAATTGCTACATTTACTTTACTATCTAATTCAAGCAGTTGAAGTTTAATTAAAATAGTTTGGTGGATATTATTACCATTATGAGGATAATTAATTAGTGCAACACAAATTAATATATCATATAATTCCATATTTTCTGTAAACTAATAACATATAATTCTGATATAACCTGATTTTGCGTAAGATGTCCAAAGATCTGTAGTTATAGCTGCTATATCACAGGTATGAGTAATCATTTCCTTTATAACTTGAAATACAGCTTGATATCTATAAATAATATCTTTTTTTATCATTACATAACATGATAGCTTAAACTCAGGATCAAGCTTATTAATCATACGTAAAAATCCTTCTCCATTTGCTGAATTAAAAGGTTGAAAATCTGTTACTAGCCAATCAGCCAAAGCATTTTTTAATTTATGTTACTTAGGTTCTTTATGTAGCATAACTTTTTTATTTGATCATCTACTTTTAATTATTTCTAAAAAGTAAAAATAATATATTAATTTAATATATATCTATCTGTAATAAAAATGCGTAATGATAATGTTATCTTACCAATTTTTCTCTTTCAAACTCTTTATGAATAGAATTTAAATGATGTTGTTGAGTGCTGGTTTGAGTATTATATATACAACTATAATTACACTCTTCTTCTATTTTATTTTTAATATTTTATATCTGCAATAAGCACGTCTGTCAGTTTTGATTCCAAAATGCTTCTACACCTAACTTGTTTTATTATTCCCAAGTTCAACCCACTGAGGTTCTTGCTGATTAATATCTGAAGATAAATTAACAATATTATTTCTTTTAATTAATTGAGTCGAAATAATATTAGTTTAGCGTTTATGTTTTCTATTCTATTCTGGTTTGGCATTTAAAAGGATATTAAAAAAAAATTTGAATTTTTCACATTAAAATTAAACGCATTACAATGATCATCTGATATTTAAAAATTTAAATATTATAAATAAAAATTCTGATACTTTGAAATGCATTTTATGACGAAAAAAATGAATAATTCTACAACTATGACTATTTTATTTGAAAAGTTTTAATATTAAAAGACCAGTTGCTATGTCTTAAGAATAAAAAATTTTTCCTTCTTTTATAAATGTCATTGAACTTTAAAAGGAATTTTTTTCTTTTTTTTTTAATAATAATATTATTTAGTTTTGTTTATTGTTTATTTATACGTCATATTATATTATAATGACATAATCGATCAAACATAATAATTGTTAATCGATCATTCATAGAAATTTAATTGATTAAAAATCAATTAAAGTTAGTCCAATTTTGATCGATAGCAATATTTTGCGATCGACAAATTGATTGAAACAATCAATCATCGATCTTATTTGATTCAATTAAAACCCTAATTTTGATCTTTGAGAAAATCCTTAATTATTATCATGTATACAATAGATGCAATGAAATTTCTCACATGATTTTCATCATATACAACGGCACAGCAAAAGTCTGGCACAGTATATCTTCCAGCAATGAAATCATAAGCATCTTCATATACTGAATTCTTGAAACTTTGCATAGTATCGTTCCTGTGATAACGCAAAAAAAATTAAACAATAAATTTTTTATATATGAGGCAAAATGGAATTGTATGAAAATGAAGTATATCGGTAAGTGTGAATTGGAAATATTGATTTTTTTAACTCAGTTGTTAATCTCCTGAATTTATGCTGTAGTTTTGAAATTACTTAATCTCAAAGAAGTTTTCTTGCAAGAAATATTATTTTATATTGTCTGTGTGGATAGGAGAGATATAAATAATCAAAAATTCTATAAATATGGGTAGGATAATTTATTTCAGAAATCTAGTATAGTAAAAAAGTGTGGTGTGAAAATCTAGTAGTTAGCAATAGTGATAGAAATAAAATAAATAGTATAGAAATTTATAGGATTACTAAGAGAGCAAAGAAATATAATTGATGTTAGGACTCTCATTTATGGCTTAGGATTAAAGTTCATAGACAGACTTACCTATGATTGGTTATTGCAGATCAAAAAAATTTTTTACTTATTGTTTGATTCTTTAAAACATTAAATAACTGCTTGCAAAATAATTCAAAATAATCCCAGTTTTAAAAGAGTTTGCTTAAAGGTGACATACTATAATAACGAAGCTTAAAGGTCTTTATATTGTTATAAAACTTATTTAAAACTTCTAATAATACAAAAAAAGTTTTAAAACTTGTATTTCAAAAAGTTAAAAAAAATTGAAATACTTCTTGTATAATATGAAAAGAATAAAACCATTAAATAACTAATGATTTATTATATTTTAA
>CAJVPQ010002883.1:0-12487 GCA_910591825.1 Funneliformis caledonium
CATTCGTACTCGCTCACTCAAAATTAATGTTTTTGATTTCCTAAAATTTAAATTATCATCGAATTATAGCAATTGAAAGTAACTTATAAGTTATTAAAGAAATTGATTATTTTCCCATCGTTTAGGTTTAAAAACTCATTTAATCAGCACAATCAAAAGTGGCTATAATAAATATCTTTATCATACTAATCATGTACTAAAAATCTAAAAATATTTTATTGTATCTAGTTATAAATAATTCAATTATTATTTAACTGAATCAACATCGCTCATTATTTATAAGAGAGTTTTCGTGGAGTTTATATAGTGACCATTCTAGTTCAATTCCTACAATTATTTAATCCCGTCATATTTACTGTGTAAAATTAATGTTATGATCAGTTATTCACTGAGATTTTCTTCATGGTCTTTGCATTGGCATCGTCTTCAAGTACCAAAAAAAATCGTTCACAGTTATATGTACTGCCACGAAGCGTTTGCTTTTAATGACTCATGTTTTCTATATGCCATTTCTCTTCGTGTGTTGAGTTTTTATGCGCTCTTCTTTGAAGAAGGAAACTGTTTCAGCTATTTCTACTAAGGCTTAGCTTACGTGTTGTAATTGTAGACTGTTCGCAGTAGCCTAATTTTCGCAAAATGTGGTCTCCCTCAAAGAGCTTTATTCCCTACTTAGTGGCAGGCGTAACTTCAAATACATAACAACTTAACAAATAACTTAACATTTTATGTCTATACTTCACAAATTTCTACAATTTTCCCTTTCTTCAAACTGCGGTAGTAAACCTTTTCATTTTTAAAAAGAATTAGTTATTTTTATCTTCTTAAATATCAGCATAGTTAACCTTTATATTCTTTGATTCAGTCTAATCAAGTAACTACATTCTAACATATCATCTTTTATCTTTAATTTTCAAGAATAAGGAAATGTATTAAGTGGTGAATTCAATTTGTAAAAATTTGCTTTGTTTGAAAACCAATTTTGCCATTTATTTTAAATAAATAGAAATTTTTAAATTTTGTATAAGATATATTGGAAGAGATTATTGAATCTATGTAAAGGTCAAAACATTTTGAGATAATTTGAAATTTTTAATTTTTTCCTTTAATCTCTCACCTAATAACACAAAAGCGAGTAAATATAGTTGGAAAATAATCTTCACTTTTCACAGTTCCATTATTAATTACTTTCAGATTTGGAAGTGGGATTTGCAAATGCGGGGATTTCCTCTACGTTCGCGTTTATTTATTTATTTATTATACAAAATAACGTAAAGTGAAGTTTAATTTTGTTAGTAGAAGGGAATATTTAAAAAATAAGTTTAAAATTAAATATGTATTAGGGCTGAAATAGTATATCTGGTAAATTCCTCTTTTTATTTACAATGATTAAATATCTTCATTTATTTCATAATTTGTGATTAGAGTATGATTTATTTTGTTAATCTTGAAACATTTATATGATCATTGTTTACATGTTTTATTAAAGTAAAAAATATCTTTATTATAATTGTCTTCTTATTTGAACTTGACGTAACTTAACAAAATATAATTTGTATATATAAATATGTCTAGAGTGTTTAAAATTTTGTAGTCTGCAAGTTTTTGATACAAAAGAAGAGTTATAAAGATTATTTTTCAATTGCAACAAATATAAAAAGAATAAATAATAAAATAAACAATATAAATATTTAATGAAGCTATTTATAAATAACAAATAAACGAAAATAAATTTCTTAAACTTTTAATACATTTATTTTAGAAAAAAATTTATCATAAATACTTTACATTTTTTCACTTTTTCTTTACTGGATTTTGCCAGATTTTTCACTTTTTTTCTTAGTTTTTCAATTCTTTTTTTGGCACCTTGCTTGCTAATGTTTTCGTTTATTTTATTATCTTTGATATTTTGATAATCGGTTTGGGTTTGACTATCTAATTCTTCAATCGTTAATTTATTTTTTAAGTTTTCTTCAATTTCGCTAATTATTTCTTCATGATTACTATTTGAACCACTTTGAACCGGATAAACTTTTGGAGGTTCTTCAACTTGAATTTGCTGTTCGTTCGCTTCACTTGGAGTTGTTTGACTTGACTCAATGGTGTTTTCTGACTCATCATCATTGTTTTTAGTTTTTGGTCTTTTAGGATTAGTTTGCTTTGGAATATACTTACTAATATCAAGTTCTGCAAAATTTAAGATTTCTATTTATTAATTAGAAATTTCTTATAATTAATAATTATTTTAAACATATAATAATTACCAATACTTTGACTAATTTCTCTTTCATGTGATTCATCTTTCAAATCATATTCATAATCAAAAATCTCTTTTTCCTCCTCATTTAAAATTTCTTTTAATTTAGTAAGATCAAATAAACGACTTGTGTGGGATGCTTTTGAATAAGATTCAATAATAGGTTTAGTTGAAATATTAATTTGATCTAATAATATATTTGTTACATTAAAATCTTTAAAATTACTAAACCAATTAATAAAAGTATCCTTAATATTATATGCAGTTGGCCTTTTTAATGGATCCTTATCCCAACATTTTTTCATTAAATTTATATAAATTTGTGGAGTATTTTTAATAATTTCAGGACGTTCTCCTTTACAAATATTTAAAACAAGTTGTGCATCATGTGCTCTATATTTAAAAGGAGAAACTCCAGATATAAATTCCCACATAATCATAGAAAAACTATAAATATCACTAGCTGGTGTATAAGGTTGACCTCTTAAAACTTCAGGTGCTATAAATGGTATAACACCACATATTTCATTTTTTTCAGATGTTTTAAAATACTCTATAGGTTTACATAATCCTAAATCACTAATATAAACAGAAGAATTATTATATAAGATATTTCCATCATGAAAATCACAATGAATTAATTTTAAATTATGTATAATATTAAGTCCTTTAATAATATCCAATAATAATAATAATTTATCTCTCCAATTATATTTAATTATTTTTGGTAAATTTATTCTTAAACTACCTTCATTTGCATATTCCATTAATATCATAAAATCTAAAGTAATTGGATCTTGAGTAAATCCATATAAATGAATTAATGAATTATCACAATTATAATGATTTTTCCACTATTAATCAATAAAATTAGTTTAATTTAAATATATTATTAGCATTATTAAACTAAAAAAATAATATATACCTCATTTAAAAATTCATCATTTAAATCTAATGAATTATTAAGTTTTTTAAGAGCTATTAACATTTTACCATTTCTAATCCATTTTTGTTCATTATAAGAATAAGACAAAATAAATCCATCTAACCAATTAGCTTTATATATAATGCTAAAACCTCCTTTATCAAGATATTTAATATTTTCAAGTTTATCATAAGAAATCCATTCTAATATTTGCTTATTATTTTGAACATTCAATTGAGTATTTTGAATAAATTTATTAATAAATTCATTTTTACTAGTCCAATTAGAAAACTCTTTTTGAAGTAATTTAGAATTACATTTTTTGCACCATTGAAATCCAGTATTCAAATTATTACAATTTAAACATCTTCCTATATTTTCTAATTAAATTTTAAAATTAATAGATTTATTATATAATGTTATAATAATAAAATAATAAATAATACTTACTTATTTAAATTAATTTTATAAAAAATTTTATAAATCATAAAATATTTAATGATTAATAAAATAACTTAATTAATATAATAAATATTTTAAATAAAAATAAAATTACCAACTGTTATTGATTATAAAATATTAAAAAATAAATTTAGTTAAATATAAATTAAATAAAAATCTAATTAAAAATAATAATTAATAATTAATAAATTAACTTACAATCTAAAATATAAATTTATTTAATTTAAAGTATAATTAATTTAATTTTGAAAAAATATAGTTAAGTATTATTAAAATAAAATAACTTACAATTTAATCCTAAATTATTAAATATTATTTTTAAAAATAAAAATGAAATTAATATTTAGTTAAAATTTAATTTTTAAATAAAAAATTAAGCTGACTTTAAATTACAGTAACAAGTATAATTAAATACTGATAATCAATAAAACTAACTTACGAGCTAATAAAATTTATTTTAAATAAAAATTTTGTTGACTTTAAATTACAATAAACCAGTATAATTAAATATTGATAATCAACAAAAATAACTTACCAGCTATTATATTATTAATTATTTTTTTAAATATAAATTAAGTGAACTTTAAATTACAGTAATATTTATAATTAAATACTGATAATCAATAAAAATAACTTACAAACTAATAAAATTTATTTTTTTAAATTAAAAATTTAGTTAACTTTAAATTATAGTAACAAGTATAATTAAATACTGATAATCAATAATAATAATTTACTCCCTAATAAAATTTTATTTTAAATAAAAAATTTAGTTAACTTAAATTATATTAATAAATATTAATAATTAATAAAATAACTTACTTTCTATTTTATTATTAATTATTTTTAAATAAATAATTTAGTTAACTTTAAATTGCAGTAATAAGTATAATTAAATACTGATAATCAATAATAGTAACTTACCGGCTAATAAAATTTTTTTTAAATAAAAATTTAATTGACTTTAAATTATAGTAACAAGTATAATTAAATATTGATAATCAATAAAATAACTTACCTTCTATTATATTATTAATTTAATTTTTTAAATAAATAATTTAGTTGACTTTAAATTACAGTAACAAGTATAATTACATACTAATAATCAATAAAAATAACTTACCAGCTATTATATTATTAATTTATTTTTTTAAATATAAATTAATGAACTTTAAATTACAGTAATATTTATAATTAAATATTGATAATAAATAAAAATAACTTACAAACTAAAAAAATTTATTTTTTTAAATAAAAAATTAGTTGACTTTAAATTACAGTAACAAGTGTAATTAAATACTATTAATCAATAAAAATAACTTACATTCTAAATTATTAATTATATTTTAAATAAAAAATTTAGTTTACTTTAAATTACAATAACAAGTATAATTAAATATTAATAATCAATAATAGTAACTTATCAACTAATAAAATTTATTTTTTTAATAAAATGATTTAGTGAATTTTAAATTATAATAATAAGTATAATTAAATACTGATAATTAATAAAAATAACTTACCATCTAAATTATTATAAAAAATTTAGTTGACGTTAAATTACAGTAATAAGTGTAATTAAATACTAATAATCAATAAAAATAACTTACGATCTATTATATTATTAATTTATTTTTTAATAAAAAATTTAGTTGATTTTAAATTATAGTAACAAGTATAATTAAATACTGATAATCAATAAAAATAACTTACCAACTAATAAAATTTATTTTTAATTAAAAATTTAGTTGACTTTAAATTGTAGTAATAAGTAAAATAAATACTAATAATTAATAATAGTAACTTACCCACTAATAAAATTTATATTTAAATAAAAATTTAATTGATTTTAAATTACAGTAACAGGTATAATTAAATACTAATAATTAATAATAGTAACTTACTTGCTAATATTTATATTAAATAAAAATTTAGTTGACTTTAAATTATAGTAACTTGCTAGTAAAATTTAAAAAAATTTAGTTGACTTTAAATTACAGTATCAAGTATAATTAAATATTAATAGTCAATAAAACTAACTTACAAACTAATAAAAGTTATTTTTTTAAATAAAAATTTAGTTGACTTTAAATTACAATAAAAAGGATAATTAAATACGGATAATTAATAATAGTAACTTACTTGCTAATAAGATTTATTTTTTAAATAAAAAATTTAGTTGACTTTTAAATTTTAATAATAAGTATAATTAAATACTAAATAGTCAAAAAAAATAACTTAACAATCTAAATTATTTATTATTTTTTTAAATAAAAATTTAGTTGACTTTAAATTATAATAATAAGTATAATTAAATACTAATAATTAATAATAGTATCTTACCTGCTAATAAAATTTATTTTTTAAAGTTAACTTAGTATTACAGTAACAGGTATAATTAAGTTAAATAAAAATAATTTACAATTTAATTATTAATTATTTTTTAAATAAAAAAATTTAGTTGACTTTAAATTACAATAACAAGTATATTTAAATACTAATAATTAATAATAGTAACTTACCCACTAATAAAATTTATTTTTTACATAAAAAATTATTTAGTCTACTTTAAATTACAGTAACAAGTATAATTAAATACTAATAATTAAAAATAGTAACTTGCCCACTAATAATTTTTATTTTTTTAAAAAAAAAAATTTAGTTGACCTTAAATTAAAATAAATTTTTTAGTAATATTTTTGTTTTTTAATTAAAAAGTAGTTGAGCTTAAATTATAGTTATAGTATAATTAAATATTGATAATCAAAAAAAGTTACTTACGAGTTGGCTCTGGCTCTAATGAATTTAAAGAAAAATATTTATAACCTCGTCTCAAGTATTATTTGAAATAATCAGTTACATATTTATTACCTTTTTTTCCTTGGTTATAAATTAGAAGAAACAAAATTATTTCAAAATTTTTTTCTGTCGTTCTTTTTTAGATTGTCAATACACCTGTCGTGTTCTATTTGTGCGCCATCAAAAAATTTCACGTGATATTTTTCGTAACCGTTATGTTACATGCAGGGGGAAGTCCAATAATTACATATAGACCTGTGGTGTAAGGTGTAATATATTAAGCTTTTTTATTTTTATTATTTTATCGTCGATCATTTTTTTTAGTATAATAAAAGAATGCCGAAAAGCTGGAGGCAAGTTGATTAACTTTATTTGGAAACGAAATAATTTTATTATTTTTTTTTACAAAAAAAATAAAAATAAATATTTTTCAAAACTTTTCAAGATAAATTTTGAAAATTTCGACGGATTTCGATGGTTGAGTGGCCAAATAAGTTTTATTTTTAATTTTATCTTGAACAATAATTTTTTTTTTTCTTTGATAATTTCTTTCAGGATGGATCGCAATTGTTATTATTATTGGCACATTGACTGATAAATTCTTTTTTCTATTCAAATTTTGCACTATTTAAGTTCTTCTTTCGAGTTGATTCGCTTCCATAAGTTTTGGACAGCGAGGTGTTGTAGTAGTGGAGGTGGATATACCTCAGACCTCCCTAATTATAAATTTAAAGTCTCAATTAAAAATTTCATTGTCGTTTATTTTATGTCAATCATTTCTACATTCTTAAACTTTGTATCACGTCAGCGTCCCATTAGATTTTGTTTTTTAAACTCATAAATATGATGCTATGTAAAAAAAGGAATTAATTCCAATTCCTTAATTAATAAAGAAAGTATTTTTTGTAAAATGGGTTACAGGTATAATCCAAAAACTAGGAAAAAAGAATTAAGTATTTAGAACAAAGTAAAAAAGAAAACTCTCGATGAAAATCACCTTTTATTGAATGAAATAGTAGTAATTTAAGTAAACTGTTAAACTTACTGAATTATTTGCTGAATTAAATGATAGAACGTAGACTATACAATCAGATACAAATAATGCCCTAACACCGTATGATACCTTTGTGCCATCGGTTTGTTTAGTGAATACTACTCCCATCGTAAAACAAATATACATATGTTTGAATTAAAGAGTCAGTAAATACGAGCAAAAAATTTTACTCGGGTTTTTCAAATGGATTAAATAAGACGTGTCTCAACCTATTCCTTATTTTTGGAAATTTATTTCAGATAACGATAAAAGGTAGTGGTCGCAAAATTTTGCCGTTAGCGCATTAAATTTGTCGGCTAATAAAACGGACCTTTTGCTTTTAAGATTTTTTTTTTTTTAAAATAAATATTAAATAATTCTTAAATAATTTTCAACTGATATGTTAGATTTTTCAATAAAATTAGTACTGAGTTTTCATTTTTTTAAATAACAAAAGTAAAAAGAACTATTCAAGATAATGACGGCTTTTTCCGGTCCATTTTCTGTATTCTGATCCCAAAACATTCTTCTTTTGTTGGAATAGATATGGTTTACGACTGTTCTTGAACACAATTTCATCAATGAACTTTAATTAATTTCAACTTTCCGTATTAAATATTTTGCTCTGGGAATTCCTCAGTCCTTTTAATTTTCCTTCGGTTACCTTAGATATTAAAGATTTATTTTTTTGTACACGTACTTAAAATAAAATGAGCCAATTTTTATTATGTAAGTGTTGATGTTTTGAACAAGGGAAGCGTGATAAGGGAATTGCTTACTCCGAAAAAGATGGTAAGTCTATTAATTTTATGCATGTTTAATTTTGTCATTAAACATAAATTGTAATTTAAAAAATCTGCTAGAGGAAGAAAACGTTATTGTAGAGTAATATTCCGCGGAAAGGCCAGGAAGGTGAATATATATGATACTATTTGACGTCAATGTATGAAAAATTCATGTTTTGAATGTTAAAGAGATGCTGATGAATTAATTTTGTGGTAGACGGAAGCGAAAAACATACATCAGATTATCTATAGCACAGCATTTTGTCCCTTCCATACATTATAAAAAAATTTTTAAATTACTTTTAAATGATTTCATTGAGAATTACTCAAATTGTAATCGTCAATTTCTTGATACGATATAATAATGTAATAATTATATCCAATTATTGTACTTTTAAGACTATTTTTTTTTAAAAAAAAAAACCGTGCAATATTATAGGATTTGCGAAGTTTTCTTACCATTTGATTGGCTAAATTGACAACAGTTTTGGCAGGCCACATTATAGTTTAATTTTTTTTATGTCAGATTATTATTTGGACAAAATAAAATTAAAAATAAAATTAAAATATTCCCTAAATTATCAAAAAGCCTAAGAAAAATATATATATATATATATATAATCAAATTAAAAAGACGGAATGTTTTCGGTACAAGACGATTTATATGAAAGTAAAAAGAAAATTAAATTAAAAAAATAATGACAGAGAAAATTATAATAAAAAAAAAAATACATACCGCGTTTAATATCGAAAAAAGCCAACCCGAAATATGAAGCTAAACCCACAAGCCTGCAGCGTTCCAACTCGCCTAATAAATAATAGTATTAAGTTGCTATTGTATATGAACACACGACTTATTTTGATAAATGAATAGTTTTATCAATTCAATATTTTTAGATGCTTTAGATTGTATTATGGATTATTTAGAAATTTTAATTTGTGTATTATTATTTAAATTTTTTGAGTAAAGTTGTAAAGTTTATTTATTGTCGTTAACACGTGATCCATTTAACGTCAATTTTTTTACGGGTGGACGTAAGTAACCATGAAAATATAAGTTATTTACCGCTCAATCGCCGATATAACATATTTTAATATGAATTCTTATCCTTATTTAAAGTATTTTCGTCATCTATTTTCCCATCCACCTATTAACATAGCAAACAATTAATTAATCGTACATTAGATTTATGATACTAATTATTATTTTGACTGTTTTTACTGTAAGATTGATTTGTGGAATATGATCTTTAAACTTTCTTGCTGATTAGAATTTGTTTATTATAGAATTCGATTTATAATAATGATGCACTCATTTTCAAATTAAAGTTAACGGTGTTTTGATAAAATGTTCATCAAAGTTTATTTTTTGGTGTATATTATATAAAGAATGTCAAAAGCAATAAAAATACATACATCTTTTGCGAAATTTTTAACAATGGATGAAATAATAATTATTAAAATTGTCCCTTTCATATATAAAGCCATCACTTGCAATATGTTTGTTGGTTGTTATGGATCACAATATCGATCATTACGTTAAATGAAAATCTTGAACACATTATAATCTGTATTCGATTTATTTCTGATCATATTTTATGAATGATAGCCTTTTTGACAAAATTCAAAATAGACAAATATGTTCTACTTGCCAGTCTATACATCTAGATAATGGTGAACCTTTTTATTCATGTAGTGCTCCGATCCGATTAAATCGACCCGGGCCACTCGAGAATAAATTCGAGTCGGGATTATCGTCTTTATGATCGAGTCCTAATTTAATAAAACCCGTCGGTCAGGGTTATGGTTTGCTCGACCCCGATGATCTTTTTTTTTTTTTTTTTTGTTAACGCGACTTTGATATGTTAAACTTTCTAAGTAATATTAAAATAAAATGATCTATAATATATAGGCAAAGATCAAATATGTAGACAAAGCTTTACTCGTTATGCTAAAGGAATATTTCTTAATATTTATAACGCAAACTATATAACAGCTATGTAGAAGTAGAAATCAATAATGATGAATATAATGTAATTTTTTAATCATATTTTTGAAAAAATAATAATTTATTTAATTTATTAATTCAATTAAATTATATAGTTACATGAAACCGAATATCCACATTTAGTCAATATCTAGAGATTATCTTGCGATTACAGGAAAATTGTCGATTATTATATACATTTTTTTAATAAAGCAACAAGTGTTCCAATAGAAAGGGATTTTCTGGCGGAACCAGTCTAATATCAACAAAATGGGCTATCTTAAAGCTAATACAATTTTCGTTTATTTGTGTTTGAAATCCTGGTGGAAAAGACGTAAAATAAAATCATAATTAGGGTTAATGCACAACAAATAAAGAAAAATAAATTTTAAAATAAGAAAAACTTTTAATTTTTTTCAAATTTTTACTATGACACACGTTTATTATAAATAAAATGATTAATTTTTAGTAATTGTATTTTCGGCATTAATATCACCGTTGAAAAATGTCGAAATTGGGTTCTGTAATTATTAACGGGTTCGAGTTCGATATGAAAACCCGACACGACCCGACCTTTACGGAGCAACTAGATCCATGTATACTTTCTTATGTGAGAAGTATAGGTTTTGATAAATTGTTATCAGATATAAAATTGGTCTTGAATAATCTATTTCTACGCCATTAATTTTTCTTTTGCGACTACGTCATTTTTGGTAATCTTCCGCAATAAGGAAATATTTTGAAGTTCTTCATTATTATTATTAATTTCATTACATCCTCCATAATAAAAACTTTATTTTTTCGCTAGCAAAATATGTTATATAGTCAGTGTTTTTTAATATTTTGGTTAATGCTTATAGCAGCTGTTATAAATATTTTTTTTAAATGTGTAATTAGAAAAGATAAAACAAAAAGTTTAATTTCTAATAAACTTAATTTGATTGCGTAACATGTCTAAGATATTAAAATATACAATGAATGGTAACGGAATAATTTGATGGCTACGGCCTGAAACGAAAAGTAATAATAATAACGATTACTTCCGAAATAAGCCAACCCGCAAAGAATAAAAAAGAAAATACTTAAAATAATGGCTATCGACTCTAGATTCATTAAAAAGGTTTTTTCTGATCATTTGATTTGACCTCAAATCTTTGATTATAAAATCATTTTTGACCGATTCTCTTCTTTCATTCAAAATATTAAAGCTCCTTGATTAATAATTTTTAGACGGATTATTATTTACATGAAACGTGAAGACGCTTTAGATGAAATACTAAATTCTAAATCTGGTCGTGTCAGTGCACACCGTTGCTTTGCTACTCATAATTGTTGAAGTTTAGCTTGAAATTTGATTCTGTATAGAGCAAAGTGGATATTCATGTTTATTTATAAAGCATAAATGCAAAATACTATGAATACCATGCTATACTTCAAAAATGCAAAACCTTGTCTAGCAACTAATACTGTATAACTAAAATTTTCCGCAAAAATTCACATACACCAGGGTTGCAATTAATTGGTCAAAATAAAGGTTAATTCTCATAAGTTTAATTTTATCCATTATGAATACAAGGTAGCTTTTTATGAAAAAATGGAAATGGAATAACTATTTAAAGTTATTATTATAAGCTAATTGCAGTCTCAAAAACAAGAATTAAATTAGTCCCACTTGAAAATAATCAGCCGACTCAAATAAATGAACGATTTATTAAATAATTGCGTAAAAATTAAATATTCAAATTTGGCTTGAAACCCCGAATATAAATGCATTCGAATAGATTCATTTAAAAAAAACGCGTTATCAAAGGGAAATAGATAAAAGTAAACCATATATATTTATTAAGTTCTTTTAAATAATAAAATAACAAAGATTTACTTTATTTGCTAAACATTTGAAATACTTCATAATCTTCTATTAAAAATTCATCATTCTGATCTCTTATCATATTTTCATAATAAGTTTTTCTACCATAAACACCATAATCTTTTAATTCATTTGATGTATACAACACAAGATCACAACCAAATGATGGACCATAATTTTTTCCATAATTTAATGCACACGATGCATCATCTATATTGCTTAAAATTACATCATGATAACAAATATCTTTAATTTTAAAAGAAAATATAAAACTTTTCTTACAAACCCCCCAATTTTCAGACGATTTCCATATAATAGGATTATACCCACCAAGAATTTCATCCGTTCCTTTTACCTTAATAAATGTAACTGTCT
>CAJVPQ010002884.1:0-12478 GCA_910591825.1 Funneliformis caledonium
CTTTAATAAATATATTAATAAATATTTTTTAATTAAACTTAAAAAATTTAAGTTTTATATTGAGCCAAAAAGCGTTCAGAGACTTTTGGCGGGGGTCTGTATAATAAAAATATATTAAAAAAAATTTATTTAATAAAAAAATTTTACAAAAATACATAAAGAATATTATCTTGATTTTATATTTTAAAAGACTTTTTAAATAAAGTTAAAAAAGCTTTTGATAATTCTCTTACTTAATAAAGTCAATACTTAGTCTATTTAAAAATGTATAGAATTTTGTTATTATGTAAAATTTCTTTATATAATAAAATATGCGAAAATTTTTGGTTTTAAATAATATCTTATATAAGAAACTTATCATTTATTAACCTTTTTTTTTAATGAAGAATTTAATAATAAAAAGAATTATACATTAGAAGCTATTAATTATTACTTATAAAATGTATAAGAATTAGATATTATTATTATTTATATCAATTTATTTTTTTTTATGCTAAAGAATTTATTCAGAATCTTGATTTTTTCTAACAATTAAATATACCATTTTTCCTTTTGTTGAATTATGACTTTAATAACTTATTGCATATATTAAAATATACAAAAATTCAGATGACTTTAGTTTTAACTTGAAAAATTTAATTATTTAACTTTATTTTAATAAAAATAAACTCTATCTAATTTTTCAAGAAGCATTTGAAGTAGCTTATAATAATTTGTCACATATATTCCTAATTATTCAACTTGTTAACTCTTTTTATATATTAAGTATTTGATACAAATTTATTTATAATAGAAAATTTTTATAAAAAAAAATTCAAAAATATAATACTATTAAAGAATTTGACAATTTATCTAATAAATTATTGTAAGAATAGGGATTTATTATAGATTAAATAATAAAATTTAGGCAAAATATATTTAAATCAATTTTAGGTAAGTAAGACAGCACAGTTATTAATCTTTTTAATTATTACTTTAAATTATATTTGATTATTTGTGTCAAGTTGCTTTATTAAAATCTTTTTTATATACAATTCTCTATTAGATAATGATTAATAAAATCTTTCACAAGATTCTCGTAAATAATTAAATATAATATATTTAATGAAATTATAGCTTAAAATTTTATACATTGAGTTTATATTAATGATTTATAAATTTAATAAATTGTGTTATACATAAAATATACATAAATCAAATAATTATATAAATTTATTAAATAATATCAATAATATCAAAAATTTTAAAAATATCTTATTATATAATTTTGTTTTAGCACATTCATAATTCATATTTTATCATAACATAATTTTATCATTCTTAATATAGCTTTTAAATCTATTTATAAATATATATTAAGTACATTATATGTATTTAATTATTAAATCTTTATTTAATAATATTAACACATATAAATTACTTTTTTTAAATTATGAAGTGATTAATCATCACTTTTTACAGGACTTTTTTACTTCTAAAAAATGCATTACTACCATTTTTTGTGATTATTTGTATTGTAAATATGCTAACTATTTGAATAATGATATTATTCTCATATGTGAACATGATTATTTTAACCATTACCTACAAAAATATCAATTTAAATGTTTAATATATTAAGAATATCTTTAAGATGAAGTTAAAAAAAATATTGAAACTCTTTTAACAAGTTTAAAGAAAAAATCAGATGAATAAGAATCCATTGAAGAGAATAGTAAAAATGCAGCTGAAGATTATATGAATGATATATATAAAAACAATAGATAATATTATAATAATAGATAATTTATTAGAACACACAAAAGAATTAATTTAAATTTGTAATAAAAAATTATTTTTTTCATTTAGTGATATATATAATTTTTTACTTTTAGCTATTTCTAATTACATAATTCTGACCACATTTTTCAATTAGTTATTTACATTATGAAATAATAATGGGATTTGAAATCACATGATTTAATTATCAAAATTTCGGTCGATAAATATATCGTTTTGGAATTTTGTGTAACCGGAGGACTGTCCCCAAAAAAGTAGAATTTTTTTTTTATTCCCATTTGGATCGTGTAACAAACAAAAACATTTTGACGGCGTTAATGATAAAAAAACATTTTGGCTTAATGAAACCCTTTTTTTGCTTTATCGCATATATTGGAAATAGGGCACTTGATTCACATGAAAAGATTCAAACATAGAAGCAGGCAATATTTTGCCAAAATAAACACAGGAAACAATACGGAATATCCTATTTACCTCTCATAGAGGAGATGAATAAAAAATTTTCAAAACCTTCGTAATGTTTGTTGTAAAAAAAAAAAAAAATTTTTTTTTATTTTCATGTAATGCTCGGGTTTGCATGCAATACAATGTACGCGATAAGTTATCGAACCTTAAAAATATGTCTTATCTATTTAAAACGTGCGTCTAATTATTCGGTAATTTGTTACCTGCAGCTATATTAAATAATTTCTTTCCTCCGTTTGACAAACGCACAAATAAAATCGCGAACTTTTCACAATGAAGTTTAGATTCTTTGACGAAAAGTACTTTTGACGTTGATAATGGGCCGCGACGATAAACAAAACCCTTGATTTGTATTCCTTACTTTACCGGATTTCCAAAAAAAGAATATGTACGTCGTTTTATTAAAAGTTACTATTTTCTTTTAATGTTTTCGCGTAATTAAAAAGAATTTTTTTTGGCGAAAATACAAAATATTTACTTTGTGACACGACAGGTTTTCTTAAAATTGATACGATACGAAGCATGCAACGTTTTGAAATATCACAAGGCGTAATGGCAAGGGGGGATAAAAAACTAGGTTTTATATATGCATCGTATGAAAAGACCGAGAATGCAATCCTCACCAATGTGATTATATCAATATTTAGAATAATAATAATAGGCTAGAGTTTATTAACTTACTTTTTTCTTTTTGTTCAACTTAAAAGTTAAGTGCAACAAGTAAATAAATTTAAGCTTTGACGAATTGTAAGGACCGTAACAATAATGACGCCACCAAATTTCGTTTGCTTATTACATAATAAACATTTAAGGAGGTTATGTAATACGGGCCCAGGTCTCAATAAGGAACCAAAATGTTTTTATAGAATCCTTGAATGGATTATGTATTGTTTATTAATATCTCTTAACTGTATATTTGATACCTAAAAAGCAACATCATCATATGATTGATCATGAACGTTGGGACCTTTTTATATTTCGTTTTGTTCGAACTTTTAAGTTTTAGAAACGAAAAAATCAACATTTTCGCTTAACGAGCTCGGAGCGAGCGAATTTTTTTCTTTTAGAATAATTAACAGAAAGATGCATATGAATCTTTGGATTTCAACTTCGAATTACCTTGTCATAATAGATTTTTTTTAAGTTCTTCGTTTCAAATTTATCAAATTTACCGTCGTTGCATACCTCAACTATTTGCAATTAAAAAAAAAAAAAAAATGGCTTTTCTTAAACTTTTCAAATACGAAAAAGGCACCAAAAAGTCTATTTCAAGAAAGTATAGAACTAGGACGACGTCGTCCTTGAAGAAAATTATTTCAAAATCATTGAATAAAATTTATCGCACCAAATCGAATGATGGCGGAAAACCAAGAATGATAGCATCAAGAAAATATCCAAAAGATGATATTTTCGCTACGAGACCTTCGCGAGAAAGTATCAAGGCACGATCTCGATCACATACAATCTCTTACGACTTGCGACCGACTTTACACCTTTCACATCTCACGCCGGATGAAAAGACTTTTCTTCCGGTTAAAAACGTTAGCGTCAAAGTGAATGTCTTTTGGGGAGAGGATCAAAATGATGAACGATTTGGTTTGTCTATTCCACGAACCGGCTCTTTCGGATCACTTCAGGTAGCTTTATCAAAGTGTTTAGGGTATGAGATGCCACATGATTTTGCTATACTCTATCATACAAGAAGGTATCGCAAGGATTATATTATGATGAGGATTTTGCTCGATTACTGGTTAAAAAACAGAATGTTGTGGTTGGTGGATAATGATTTCATGTTTCGAAAGCACATGTTGTTGTGGAGGGACCAGATTGAAATAACCATTGTACGAAAATCGATAATTTATTAATTATTGTGCAATATACTGTATAATATTTCTTTTCTTTGTTTTAATAAAATTTTCAAATTCTGTATTTATTTGTGAAAATGTATCTCTTACAAAATTTCATAATGCGTGAATAGAAAAATTGAAAAAATCATACAGTAATTGCAAATGGTTGTGTAACTAACTCGTAATTCTTAAAATCTAGCTTATTGGTGATTATTATTACTAATAGTTTTTAAAAATAATTTTTTTTTTTTTTACCATAATAAATAAATTAAATAAATAAATTAAATAAATTAAAGGAATGATCTATGTATTTGTTATTACTGTATCTATAAAAATTTTTTATTTTTGCGTAAAACCAGTTTACATAAATAAAAAACGCTCTATTTCAATCTTTCTATTTGTAGACTATTTTTTTTTTTTTACAATATTAATGATAATTATGATAAGCAAAACTTATAACGATTGCTTCTCCGCATATCGAGCACCAATAAAAGCACCAAATATCACGATGGAAATCAACACAGCATTTAACGCACACAATCTAGCCCAATAATTACTTTCTTTCTTCTTGCTCATCACGTATAAAGATCCAAAGTACCATAAAGGAAAGAAACAGAATCCAAATACATAACATTTTTTCATGCATGACCAAGGTACTTGCTTTTGCCCACTTTCAAGATCACTCATTGAAAATTCCGGCAATAACGTTCGATTTGGATTCGTAAGTTCGGATGTTGGGACTTCGTCATATAAGGTTGAGTCACAATCTAACGAGGAATTATCGGAAGGGATGTTATTCACATTGTATCGTTCGCTAGGAACTAATACTTTTTCGGGTATGTTGATGTTTGATAAAACGACCTCTTGCGTCATCTTGTTTTTTTTTTTTTGTTTTTCTATAAAAAAAAAAAGGTTGGAATTTTTTTTGGGGGTGGGTAGATTGTTAAAGGTTGGATATATATATGACTTGTTCCCAATCTAAATAGGTTTACTCAGCACGACCGACTAAGATGCTCCGGCGGATTTCCTCTTCTTTTTATAATGAATTTAAACTTGTGGACTAGATTATATTCTTCAAAAGAGGTTCTAAATATAGCGTTGAAACAAATTCCTTTGATCCAATCGATCGGAATGTTAAATTGAGATCAGCCTCAGACAAAGACATCGTGACAAGGCACAACCTCATTGTGTCACATGATTTACATTAATAGGCATACGATTACAAAGGCATTGCTTGTTTATTTTCTTTTCTTTATGAAATGAAGAAAAAAAAAAAAGAAGAGAGAAAGAAATAAAAGGTACGTGCGTAATTAAATAATTAATGTGCATTGTGTCATTCTTTTTTTTGGTTAGATGAACGAGCAAAACAAAGAACGAGACGATTTTTACCCTAAAATATTTACTTTACACACGAAAAACACCTTCCTTTTTGTAAGTTCACATTGTTTTTTTTATTTATATTTACATGAAAATTTAATGAATCCAATGTGCCTTGTACGGGAAAATTTACTAAACTAAATTTGTCATCAATGATTAAAAATTAGCAGATCGTATTGGTTTGAAAAAAGAATTAGCATAACGTGGGTATCATAGATTTTTGAGCACAATGAACGAGTCAAGGTAAGACGCAATTAGATAAGTCAAATGAGAAATCAATGAAACGTTACTAAAAAAAAAAATATGGAGATCCGAGATTCACATCATATCTCGTTATCTGGATGGAAGCTTATCTATCACCTGACCTGTAATTCATATTTACATCAAAGTGTATTTTTATTTTTTTTTTTTAGGTTAACGCTAACGCTAATGAATAATGAATTATTTATTAAGTGCATCCTAATAAATATATTTAATGAATTTCCTAATGGCCATGCACATAAAAATGTGAATTAGAGTAGAACAAAAAAATTATTATTATTATTATTATTTTTTTTAAAAAAAAAATACGCTCGAGAACATCACATCTGAATCTTTTTTTTTTTAAAAAAAAAAAAAAAAAAAAAAAAAAAAAAAACGCTTAAATTATCGGAATCCGCATAAAAAAAAAAGTTTAAGGAATCTGCCATATTTCGCAATTGTTTTTTTTTATTTACATCTCCTTTACCGATTTAATAAATATCTCTTGTGGCACATTATTAATTTTCTTCAATAACACTGTTGGCGTTTCTTGTGATCCATCATGTTTACTTTGCTATTTAACAATTAAAGAAAATTCTAAAGGGAAAGTCTGTATTACGTGTAACTTAAAGGAATTTATGTCATTGAAAGTTTTAAAAAAAGTTTTCATTATATTGTTTACGCGTCTGTTTGGTTTCACAATATTATTTTTTTTTAAAAAAAAAAAGACATGTCAAAACAATCCTGCGCCAATTAGAGGTCAGGAAAGAAAAAAAAAAAAAAAATAGAGGTCAATTCTCAATAATTTGTAAAAAACAGAATGGTCTAAAATGATTCATTTTCCGTTGAATGGCTTCTTTCAACGTGAAAAATTAAATGTAATTACAGATATTACAAATCAACGATGAACAGTAATTTCGTATAGTGGATAAACTTTGAATGAGGTTACTGGTAAGAATTCTTTATTATTACACAAAAAGATCAATACAAAATGATGAAACACCTCTTTGAAGAAATAAAAAATGTAATTCAAGTTGACGTGTCAAATTAATCAAGTCAAGTTGACCAACTTTAATTAGAAAATGATATCATGCTCGACGGTCAATTCTTGAATTAATTTTCATCAATGGCAGAGCAAATCAGAATATTCAGATGTCACAACACGAAACATAACGACCACCTTCACCATGTATTTCGGTTTGGATTAAAAATGGTTAATCATCTCTTAGAGCATGATTCGGACATTTTTGATCTACGGGAACAATGGTTGATATTGTATCGCCTTTGAAGAATACAAATTTGTGGCGGTTCCAAAAGGATGAACCAATAATGAAGTATAATATTAAGCTAAAGAACATTATGAAAGCTAGAAAACGAATGGAGATCATAAAGAAAAAAAGGGAAATTGTACCAAAGGACTTTAAGATTCGTCCTTTATAATTGTTCATAATTGAAACTTTTCAATTTTGTTTCAGCAAGACTATTTATTTAACGAGCGAAACGAAGAATTATAATTTGTGAATTTCATTATAATCTCTTTTACAATTTTTTTCTCTTTCTCATTATTTTACTATTTATCAATGAAATTAATAAAAATTTTTTCCAACTTTTTTTTTTTTTCTTTCATTACTTTAACAAAAAAAAAAAAAAAGAAAAGAAAAATAGAAAAATGTATAAAAAAAAAAAATATTTCATACTGTATGCATGACCTTAAACAATACTAATGCATAAAAATAAACTCCTCAATAATATGCAAATACATGCATATTGTCAATTGACAGGAAACACGCGATTTTTAGATTTTTAGCAATTTTTAGATTTGATAAAATCAATCTTTCCAAGTGGGAGATCGATCATTTATCACCCACATCAAGAAAGTTTATAGTTGATCCATTCATTTTCTTTACAAAAATAAATTAGATATATTTTATGATTGTTTAGATTTTTTTTTTTATTTATTCTTTTCAAATAAATAAATTAGTTTAGGGGTGGGGCTTAAATAATAAATAAAAAATTAAAAAATTTCGATCCAAAAAAAAAAAAAAAAGATAATTTTTTTTTACATTTTGAAAATGAAACAAAAACGTATTCATGTTAAACCATAAGGAAAAATATCAAAATTAAGTAAATGTTGTCAGGTGAGATTATATAATTTAGAAGGGATAAGATAAGTAAAACGCGCGAAAATAAGTCATTATGTATATAGATTTAAGAAAAAAAAAAGAAAGAAATATTGAACAAAAAAAAGATCATAACAAAAAAAACAATTTATACTAAACCGCACAGCTGATAAAATATTTGTACTAAATCGATAAAATAATAGATAATATAATCGAGGGGAACGATCAACGCCAGGTTGATACCAAAGATTTCGTTTACGAGAGTTTGCGTAATAAAAGAATAAGCATTGATGGGAGACATGATTTAAAGCATGACTAACGTACTGTTGTAAACTCATGTTTCTGTAGCTTTTGAATTGGCAATAAAATTGGTTGTGCGACAAATGTTCAGCTAATGAAAAGAAAAGATTCGGTTCATTATATATTTAATTACGTGGAAAATAATCACAGCGTGACAACTTACCAAAATATTTACAATATTATTCTAACATTAACCCGCGTTCAAATCATGTCTCCATGAGCCGTTTGTTCATTATTACTTTTGCCCGATTGACAAAAGGATAACTAGACCGTTAGCTATGAGTGTGAACTTGAAGGAGAAATTCGGGGGTTTTTATAAGCATTTGGGATTTGTTTGTGATAAGATTTTTTTTTTTTGATTTTTAGTTTCGTGAACCTGACTTCTATTTTTAGATACTAATATCACAAAATTTAATGTGACTTTCTTTTTCTTAAATAAAAAAAAAATAATAAATAAATCAAATATAAATAGTGCAACTTTGTAAATAGATGAATTCGCATTTATACAGTAAATGGTATACTATACAATCACATAATAAGTATCAAAACAATATGAGATACAAAACCATTACTTTTAAGTTTAGTTTCCATTCTATATGTTCATGAGTAGCTTCTAAAAGCGTATAGTTCAAATAATAATCTCTCTTCCTCGTAAGATGCGGTGCACATGAAGTTTTTTTACGATACACGTTCTGAATTTGGATAAATTTAATTTATTACGCTAGACGGTCGTATGGGAAAATATTCTTTTGATTGTACATGAACAATGATTAAAATTCATCATATGATGATGAAAGATTTCACTTTCAAAATTATGCAATGTCAGCACTTAACGAAATGATGAATGAGTCACTATGCCGCAATTCCATTTTTAGTAAATAAGTACAATACCCGGTATTCCTATTATTTATATAATGACTGAAATGTTCGATTACAAAAATCGAACGGTGTAAGGTGAAAGAATTTGATTTGAGCGGCCAAAGTAATAATAATTTTTTTTTTTAAAACAAATCTATTGTGTCAATGAATTGACCAAAGAAGACAATGAGATGACCATGTACAATCATTAAGTTTATTTAAGGTTTGAATTTTCTAAAATTGATTAATTTCCTTAAATAAAAAGTGGGAGGTTATCGTATTTGGTATACGGCGGCTGCAGTTCATGCGAATGACCCTCTTCCAGTCGAAGCAGGTCTCTTTTACTTTGAGTTTATATAATCAACCAGGGAATACCTATATTTGTTAATCTTGTAAGATATATTTTTTTATAATGAATATTAATATATATATATATATATATATATTTATTTATTTTATTCTTTGTTTTACATCGTTCTTAGGATAATTGGAATTGGCATGAGTGAGGCCAATGTAATTTAAGTGGACAACAGGTGTAATCTTTGTTTTTAATTTCTATTTTTTAGAAATTAATCTTTCTTTTTTTATGTAATTAATATTAATTGTTTTAGGTAGGTCATATGGTTAATGGATTAAGGATTAAAGTTTATACAATTATGTAATTGGTCTCTGTGAATTTTTTTTTCGACTATATAGTTGTTTTTTTTTACGAAACAAGATTCATTTGGGTAAATTATATTTACTATAGTACTTTTTTTTTTTTTTTTTTAAAAAAAAAAAAGATTATTTTCATCTCTTTTTCCTAGGTGTTGCATTGATATTCTTAGTGGTAATTTGTATCCCGTATTTGGAAAGAGAAGTTCTAGAGCGCGTGTTGAAACAAATTTTGAACAGAATGTTTTTCGATACATAAATTTGCAAAGGTATGAATGGACAAAATATTCATCATCGTCATCGGCTTCTTCATCAAAACTAAATGTTATATTGTTATTTAAGAAAATATTTCGGGCTGGAAAGAACTGGTAAATGACTGGTATATAAATAAATATACGTATATAACCATCAGCACAGCACTTTATTTTACTTTGGTCATAAAAAAAAAAAAAAAAAATTTGCTAAATATTATGTAATGATCTTAGATAACCTTAAAAAAAATTGCGTGAGATCTTTTTTTTTTCCTTTCCTTTTTTATTTATCATTTGTAAGCTTGCATATGGTTAGGATCTAAAAAGGACTATATGAACTCTCCAAAGCGATACCTTATTCGTTATAAATATGCAAGTAATAATAATTTTTTTTCTCTTCTTTTAATCCCTTAGTATTTTCACACGTATATTGGAATTTATTTTATCAGATTAAATAATCAAGGTTGTTAATGTTAATATAAATAATAAAAATATACAGCACATAGTTTTAATAAATGATGGATTTTCGAACAATAGTAATTTCGATCTCGTCTCTCCATAATAGCATGTGCTTTCTAAACTTAAAGTCATTATCTACCAACCACAACACTCTGTTTTCTAACCAATAATCTATTAAAATTCTCATCATATTATCCTTGTAATATCTTTCCGTATGGTATAATATGGCAAAATCACATGGCAACGCGTACCCCAAACTCTTCGACAGTATCTTTTTAAATGAATTATATGAGCTGGTTCGTGAAATGGATAAGTCGACTTGCTCTTTCTTATACTCCTCTCCCCAAAAGACATTAACCCTTATGTTAATGCTTTTAACGGGTCGACAAGTCTTTTCATCTGGTGTGAGGTTGGAATGGTGTAAGGTCGGACGCAAGTTGTAAGAAATTGACTGCGATCGAGATCGTGCTTTGACATTTTCGTGTGAAGGGACCGTGAAGATGTCATCTTTTGAGTAGATCTTTGGTGCTGCCATCGGTCTTTTTCGGCAATGCGATTTCGTGTTTGGGTGAGTTTCATAAAGAACTTTTAAAATAATTCTCCTTAATGATATTTTTGTAGATTTTTTGCTTCCGATCCTTCTGTTATACTTTTGTATGACTTTTTCGTTCTTGATTATTTTACTAAGGAAAGTCATTGTTTGATTAAATAATTAAAGGAATTTGAAGTGTAAGGATAATTTAATCAGAAAAAATTTGAATTACTGAAGTCCAAAAGAAGCGTCGCTTCGCTTATTATTTATACATTTTTTTTTTTTTCATTAAGGATCCAATTGAAATCAAATCACTCTTTTCTTGTCGAATGAAATGTTAGCACCGAGGTTATCGAATTCGCTTAACAAGAAAAGATTTTACTAAAAAGTACACAATTAGATCATTAATACGAAAATTCTTAAAAGCGTGTGAGAATGTTTTAAATGTTTTGATCACGCTTTGGATCAATTGATTTACTACTGAAAAACAATGCACAAGAGCACAAGATTTTTGTAAAACAATGTAGGAACTTTTGCATCATTGATTTGAAAATTTTAAGTTTCAGAATAAAAATAACTTTATTACTTTACAATACACGTCGTTGATTTTTATTCGGATAATTTTGCCATTGTTTAACGATTTAACTCTTGATTCGGGAAAATTGTAATGCCATGCATCATATCAAATGACAATTTTATAATAGATTGTGACATTTCATCCGATTTTTTTATATACCTACCGATTAATTTATGCACAATATTTTGTTACTTCTCCTCAATCATGATATGTCTGATTCATTAGTATATATGGCATTAAATTATTGCTCCGATTTGATCGTCATTGAACCATATTAACTCAAATTTAACCTAGTCGATTCAATTTAGCTAAAAATGTCTTTCTTTTGTTGCTACGCAACTTTTAAATCTTGGGGTACTTTGATTTTTTCATTCCTTGACAAATCATTATTGCAAAATGTTATTATTATAAATAAGCATCATCATGAAATGGAAATTACTTTTTTTTCATATATATAATTTGCAGGTTTACATGATCCCACATTATTAATTATCCAGCAAATTTTACTATATTGCCCGACATGCAAATCTTTGACATGAAATTTTTCAAGTCTGTATAAGTCAGCGTAAAATACAAATTCTCACTCAGATTCTCATGTTCATAAAGCTGAAATCTTTTTTGAGTTACAAATTTGACCATCAACTTTCATATAATTTTCTTTTGTAATCCGTGTTCTAATCCTTTTCGATTCAATGATCGATTCATATTACAATGAACTTTGCTATTGATAGGGCTACGCTTCATATTACAATTCTGCTTCGAATCATCATATAAAGTCAAATTTAAAATTCGAATTAAAAACTCAAATTACAAAATAAAATTGGATAATTCGAATTACGGATGATCCGAATTGCAACAAATTCGATTCAATTCTACAAAAAATTGAATATTATTATTATTTATTTATTGACTTAATTAATATCGATATGTGGAAAAAAAATTTAATACCGTATTCTTCCGAAAATAAGCAACATATTTTTGTTATAGTGTTGCTTATTTTCGGGTAGTTTATGAATCTT
>CAJVPQ010002885.1:0-12477 GCA_910591825.1 Funneliformis caledonium
CGTGCCAAAGTAGAAAAATTTTTTTACTACTTGGAAACAAGCGATTTCAGAATGAAAGCTAGCCAAGAAAGTGAATTAGTGATCTTAGGCTTTCAAGTAATATTTCATTAAGAATTTGATATGTGAAATACAATATATGAAATTTGTAATACTCAGGATAACCTTCTGAAGGCATTCGGGCTTTATATGCTAAAAAGCCCATTTCTATACTACTAAAGTTCAAATTTTTTCTATAAAAATAAAAAAAGACGAGTAAATTTCTAGGTGAAAAAGATTAAAAAAAGATTTGAAAAAAATAGTATTAAAATGGCTTTCAGAAACATTTCATTTTGTATCTTAAAAATATTTTACATTATGAAGTATAATGGAAATTCATACATAAATAAAAATCATATTCATCACATTATAAATTTAAAATTTAAAATTTAAAAACTGTTATTTTAATTTTTATTTTCAAAATATTTTTTTCGATTAAAAGATTAGCAATACTGAGGAATCAGATTTATTAACACTATCGCTACATTTTATATAATCCACTCATTATTTAATTTTAAAATAATCAATTTATAAAAACTTTTTTAAATATAAATTCATATTATCTGTAACTTATTATTAAATGTACTCATAAACCCAATTTTAAATTACGCAAAAACGGTCAAAGAAATGAGACTTGTTTACTAAGGAAAAAAGATTTGCATAGGTCTGATTAATATAACCTTTTTGGTTTTATGGATGTACAAGATAAACATAAAATGCACTTTACCGATCATTAACAAAATTATTTCTATCACTCACGTAGATTGCGAATTAACATATTTATTAAAAATAAAATTCAGTAAAGCATTACCAAATTCTTTCATTATCTCAAATAGTAAATCAAATTAAAAAAAGAATACAACTTTTTTATAAATTAAAAACTTTATGAATTTTATTATTAATAAAAAAAAGTCCATGATAATAATACGCCTAGGGATGAGAATGGTTCAAATAGAGCGACTTCAAGTCAGTTCTGAAACTGATTATAAATTTAACATATTCTGGGTTTCCCTGAATTACAACCATTTTTAACCAATTTTAAAAATTGAACTGGAACTGACTCTGGACCGATTTCAAGAGTCAGCTCAAAATCAGATTGTAATCAAATTAAAGGTAATAATTGAACAAATTTGTTTGATAACTGATCAAAAAATTTTTTTAAATTGATTATTACATGATGCTTGCTCTATCAGTATAAATTTAACTTAATGCTCAAAGTTTAATTTACTTAAGAAGAGTCGAAGTAGAACCGAAAAGAAGTTAAAATGGAACTGATAGAACTGTTCCTATTCCTAGATGTATCACATAAATTTTATAAATTTTAAAATGTCATTAGAATAATCTAAGTTGTAAATGGTCATTAAAATCCCTAATTTCAGGTTTCTTTTTAGATTAATTTAATAGTAAGTTTATTCTTCTGGGTTAATTATTTATTAAATTTAAAATATAGAAATAATTCAATAATATTTATAAAAAAAAATAAAATAAAATAAAATAAATAAAAATAAAAATAAAAATATGAATTAATTAAATCATTTCAAGAGAAAAATATATATATTTATATTATTTAAATAAGAAATTCACTACATATTTTAATTTAATTGAAACCAAAGTTTTGAGTAGTGGAAATACTCCTAATCCAAATTATCCTTTTTCTTTTAACCTTACTATGCATTATTGTAAAAATAATTATAACATAGATAACAACACCGCAATAACTAGCAAAGATGATAAAATAATTTGAATTGTCTCTACGCTTATTCTGATAAAATGTATGACTTAAAATTATCTTTAATTTTGAATATGATGGGGCTCGATGGCCATTTCGGAAACAAAATCCTGCTGCTTTATCTTTAACTGCAATAGTAGATAATGCTTTTACTTTTTATCAGAACTATTACCTAGGATTAAAATATTCTTTTATTAACATTTCTGCAAATATTTATAATCACCTAACTGATTTTAGTTCATTCTATAATCATGCATCAGATGACTCAATTTCTTATGATATAACTGGCACACTACATACAATTATTCACTGATCATTTTAGTTTAAATTTACTCAAAGTAGGAACAATCTTTGTTGTCTCAGTTTCTGGTATGTGTATAGTGTTATTAAGTATATGATATATTTTTAATAAAATATATATATTCTTATTTTTTTTTTTTTTTATAGAACAACCAATTTTTCTTGATAAAAATGGAAAAAAATTACAACGAACTGTATATTTAACAGAATTTTACTACAAAGTGCCTTTTGATGCCACTAGTATAATGAAAAATACTTTTAAAAATTTTGGTTCAAATAAAGATTCATATTTAAAAACTATTATTAATAAATTACCCAATATAGTGAATGGAAATATTGATGTATTCACACTTTCAACTTATTGGCTTGTAGCACCTTTTTATATGCTCATTAAATTAGATAAATTTGATAGTGTAGATGTTATGAACTTTGCATAACCTACTTTTAATGCAGCATTGACAAGCATCATTCTTAATCATTATAGCTTTATCTATTGTAAACACTTAGATACAAATCTCTATAATACATGTTACTCAGCAGAAGGAGTTGCTACTCCAGTTGGAGCTAGTTGTATGATTATTGGTAGATATAACTGTGGTCAATTAATACATAACAACAATTGTGTATTTGATTGTAAAGATTCTGATTTGTAGTTTTTTGTAAAAAAAAAAGGATGCAATTGCTAATGCTAAATAACAACCTATAAGATTTACATGTGATAAATCACAAGGATAACATCCTGTGAATGAGTCACGTGGAGGACATTTATCAAAATGAGCGAGGAAAGATTTCAGAAAAATATATGAATAACTTCAAAACTACCATTCTGAATTTGTTTTAGGTCTTTGATTATATTAATCATCTCAAATCTATGTCACATTTTTCCAGTGCCAGAACTACCTGAGATACTGATTCCTTAATAATCATTTAGACGAGAACTTCCATTCTCAAAGGCTTCTAAATTAGTTTCTATTTTGTCTTGAATGAACTTTTGTATATGCGTTCTTTCAATATATTTATACATAGTTATTACAGATTTGTCTATATTTCCCATTATCCAATCAGTTTTGACAATTCTTTTCATAGTAAGGGGTTCCTCTATTGAGAATAAATAGTGGTAGGTTAAGATATAATCTACAGATAATACTCAAGTAATTCAATTATAAGATACCATACCTTCTATAACACTTCTGCCTTAACGCGAAAAAAAGAGATCAGACCAAACTTGATATTTTGTTACTGCAAGTTTCTTTGATCGAGAAATAAAACACTTACCAGTAGTGAGGGCTACAATGACAGGACTATGAATATATGAAGATAGTCTTCTTTAGGCTTTTTGTATTTTTCGTCAAAATATTTATTAAGTTTACGTTCAGGATTCATTATCGTACCAATAACTCTAATCTTATCTTTGATATAAGTATTATCTTCAAGGCTATCAAGTTACAGTTCGACTTTCCAAATATTTAGTTTAGTTATTTTAGCTTCTTTAATTTCATCTATGCGAAAAATTGATCTTTTAAGTTTGCAACTGCCATATCAATAAATTTGTTCTTGATATTTTCTTTGTTGATGAAAAATTCACCAATAGATACATTAAAAATATCTTTAGGAGTTTGTCCTGAAATCAAGCAATTAAGTGAGAATATCATCTTGTTTCTGTAAAGCAATAAGTTTTTAGAAAAGTTTCAAGAAATTTTGAGAAAGTTTGAGATAAATCTATGATCTAAGATTTATATATACTTTTCTGAATACATTGTGATTGATAGACTCTTGTATAACTATTGGTGGCTTATGACGTAATATAACAAAAAAATTAATAAGCATAGTAAAAAAAAAATAATTTATCAATAATGATTAATACGGTTTTATCATTATTTGATTTTTGATTCTCCTATGAATTTTTGGTATTTATTAAAAAAGATGAATAATCTTACGTAATTTTTATGTTATAACAAGTAATAATATGACTAATCAGTATTACTTTTTTTTAAATAAACTAACCACGCTGCATTAGGATCATATTACAAAAGCATCCTAGTAATTTATTAAGTTCAACTACAAGAATTAAAAAAAGCCATTCTAACAACCTGCGGTCACAAAACTGAAGGATAAAACTGACATAAGACCAGATCACTTTCCTAAGAAAAGACTTTTTGTGATTACCAGGCATCAAATTACTGTATGCTAATATTAGCTTTCTTGTATTATTTTTTTAACCTGAATATATTTTATTATATACGGGAGTGTCATAAACTATAAAGCTTAGCTGTTGGTAAATGATCATATGTGGTAAAGTTAAAATTGATTCAAAGCCAAAAAAGAAAAATCGATTACAGTGCAATGTTTCATATTGTTCACATTTTTTATATAAAAGGATTATATTTATTTTTTTCTAATATATGATTACATAATTTTTCATAATTGCATTTTAGTTTAATATATTAACATTGCAAAAGTATAGAGTAATGATGTTTAAAGCTACACTAATTAAATTGATTTTATTAAATAAATTTAGAGTTAAAATTACTTCATTTTTATTCTATAAAAAACCTTCTGCGCAGCTTTGTAAATAGACTCCAATTTTTCATTTAAGAAACATTAGAAAAATTCAGTCTAAAAATAAAAATGAAATATAATTCATTTAATAATGAATTGCAATTTTTGATTTGTAAAATATTCACATTCAATATAAAACGATGATAAATTATTTAAATAATTTTAAAGTAAAATAAAAACATATATCAAAATTTGTAAAGTACAAAAAGAAAAAAAAGCTTCTATCGACTCACTTTTAAAAAACCTCATTTTGAATTTCTGAGTATATGTCACAAGCCACAATATTGCACTGAATTTTTCATGATTGAATTTAATACATATATTATATTTTACAACCATAACGTATTCTTAGCATATTGTAATGAATAATTTTGTCAATGCAATGTCTGTTTTATTGCGACAAATTTTCCTTTGTTTCACTCAGGATAATAAATTGTGAGTTAGGTTACATAAATCACTTAATAAGACATAGAAATAATTATTGTTTGGGTCATGCTAATCATGTTATATTTATATATTTCTTTTTTGAAATTTTTCTCTTACGTGAAATTTATAATTGTGATTTAATTTGATTTATTTTAATTTATTTTTTTTTAAAAAAATCTATCATTTTGACATTTTGTGATATAACATATGAGTTATTTTAAAGTAGTATGGGCTACTTTAAAAATTTTTAAATTTTTCAGAAAAGTAATCTATAAAGAATTTGCTATATTCGATAAGGATAGATAAATGCGTCTAGCATTTTTAAAAAAAATTCTTTCATAATATTTATGTTAATCCAACTGCTTTGGCAATCAGATTTAACATTCCTCTAGACGAAATCCCATATGACCTCTATTGTGACATTTTTTTAGGGAACTGTAATTTTCATATTCTTTTCAATTTAACATTTTATAATATCTATATTTTGACAACTCCAAATTCAGAATCACGAAGGATCAATTATTCGTTATCTGCAAAATTGTTTTTGAAGACGTTTAAAAATTATATTTTGTCATACGTGCGGTAATATGAGCATTTATTATAGCAAGTATTATTTACAATGATTAGTCGTACCATTACATCATAGAATTCAATTTTCTTTCTATTCTTTTCAATTTTATAAACTTCTTTACTTTTAATATTAGTTGATAAATAGAAGATACAATAAAAAAACCCATTGACACTTTACTAGATGTAAACCTTTTATTGTAATTTAAAAAAAATATTTATAAAATTAAATCAAATACTTGATTGCAAAATATTTACTGAACTTTTATTTAGAGCATGCGTGTACTATTGACTTTTCCAATTATAATTTAAATTTAAATTTTTTTTTTTTAAAAAAAAAACAAAAAGGATGAAACGTTTACATAATTCAAAATGTACTAAAACACGTCCAAATAATCATTAAAACATTAGATATTATCAGTGATCATAAATTTATTTTTATTACAATCTAAATCAGAGAGATATTTTGTAAAATTATTCTGATTTGAATACAAATAAACTCTGCCAATTTGCTGCCGAAAGTAAATATCAAAATCTATGAGTAAAAAAAGTTCATTGATAACCTTTTTTAATTCGATGCTTTATATTATTGTTTGATAAAATAAAAATTATGGAAATCTATAGATATGAATGAGAAAATTCTTATTGGTTGATGATATTTGCACTAATAAACCATTACAGGGATAAAGTTTTGATTATCTAACTTACGTATTAAATCCTGTTATTAATACACCATCAATAGTTGCTATAACTTTATCATGAAATTATCTAAAAAATTAATCAGTTTTATCAAAAATTAGCATTAAACTAAGTTTAGAGAACATAAATATTAATTATTGTTCGAAAGAGCATCTAAAATATTAAAACCTTAACCCCCTAAAATTTCAAGCATGTTAAATTACCAAGTTATTGCTATAACTTTAAAACTAAAACATTCTCTCATTACAATTATTTCTAAATTAAATATCCTATATTCAAATGCTAAAGAATTATTATATTTTTAGTGATTGATGGTAATGCTGATGATAAATTACAGTAGCTATTAAAAGTATTGCATCACCTGAATATAAAATTTAAAATGAAAATATCTTGTAATTTAAAAGGCATAGTGTTACAAAACTTAAATATTGAGTTTGTCATACTTTAATCTTTATCAATCTCTTTTATCTTTTTTTTAAGAATATTTTTTTTTTTTGTTATGAATCTTTCACCAAAGAGGCAATGCATTTCTTTTGATCGATTTAAGAAATAAATATTAACACTTATTACATGATTTTTTTGCTTTAAAATAACTATACGACACATATAAAAAAGATGCCTATGGCATTTTTCGCCTCTTTGTAATTTTATAAAATATCTATGATTTATCTTTCTATTGAAAAAAGAGCTAGGATTTGTGCTTTATTTGATGAAGGTTTTCTCTCCCGCTATATAGTAGACAAGGAAAATGTTTCTCAATCAACTGATATAAGAATCAAGCAACATAAAGATAAAACTGGTAACAATAAAAACCAATCTAAATTTGGGTGTCTGCAACTATTAACTGGTTGATATGAACGAAAAATTTTGAGATTAATTATAACAGATGAATGTAGTAATGCTATTGCAATTCAAAAAAATTAAAAATAGAAGAACAAATTGAAGTTAGTAAATGTACAGTAAAGAGAACCTTATATAGAAATAGAATGAGTACAAGGGTTAAGTGCAAAAAACTATATCTTTGAAAAACACATAGAATCGCAAGGATAAAATTTATAAAAAGATACAAGTCATGAATAGTTAAAGATTAGAGTAAAGTGATTTGGTCAAATGAGTCAAAATTTATAATTTATGGATCAGATGGTAGAAAGTATTGTTAGAAAAAGCCAGAAGAACTATTATGCAATCATCATGTTAAACTAACAGTCAAATTTGGATGAGGTAATATTATGGTGTGGGAATATTTTACATCTGATGGAGTTGGTAACATATGCTGAATTTATGAAAATATGAATGGTGATTTATATCGCCAAATTTTAAAGGAAGACCTATTGGAATCTATCACGTGATATAAAATAAATAAAAAAAATATTATTTTTCAATAGGATAATGATCCTAAACATACTGCATATCTTACAAAGTAATAGTTTGAAGATAATGGAGTTAAAGTTCTTGATTAGCTAGCATAATCCTAACTTAAATCCTATAGAACACCTTTAAAATAAAATGGATCATCATCTGAGATAGCTTGGAATACCTGTTAGAACACAGGATCAGTTATGGGATACAATTCAAAAAATTTGGGTTGAATTAGGGTCTGATATATGCAAAAAGTTGATTGATATTATATCAACTTATATAAATAATGTAATTAGAGCTAATAGTAGCTATATAAAATGGTAAATAATTATTTACCAAAATTTTTAATATAGTTGGTTAGATTTTTAATTTTATTTTATATACTTAAAAAATTTAATAAAAAATGATCAAAAGAAAAGGATCATCTAATTGTTCAAAAATAAATATTTTTTAAAAATTTATCTCATTACTATAAAATGATTTTCATATATTGAATAGACTTGGTTATGATAAGTCTAATAAATAATTTATATGATACTACGCTGTCTTAATCACAAGAAAATGTCATTTTAAAATTTGTATTCAGGTGATGCAATACTTTTGAGTGTTACTGTATATCAAGTACAAAAGGCTTTTATGGTCGCTGATGGGGATTTATCAATGTTAAAACCTGTCAAAATATATACTTGTGTAACAAATTTGGATGCTTTTTATACTAGTAGATTATTAAATTTTGAAGATGAGAAAGCTATTTTTCTATAAATTCTGTGAAGTTATATAATAATAATTGATATATTGTATAATATTATGTATCATATTATTTATTTGTATTTGTCATATATATCTAATAAAGATATATATCTTGAATAAATTAAAGTTACTACAATGTTAATTAATGATCTGAAGAAAGAAATAATAATAAAAACTTTGAAAAACCATTTTTATTTAAAAACTAAAAAAATACATATTAACAAAAATTATTAAAAAAAGTAAGAAATAACTATATTTAATAAATATATATTTAAAATTTTATAATTAATCTTTAAATAAAAAATAAATTAGAATATAATTTAAATTTTATTTTTGAAAAAAATATGATTAATTTAAACAGTTAATCTCAGAAATACAAAAATTTTAATATTAATAGTTTAACATAAAATATTTTTGTACTATTGAAAAATTCTTATAAATATACATATATTGGATTAAAATTAGTTAGTTAAATAATATTTATTTATATGAAATAATGAATATATAAATATATTTAAATAATTTAATTAATTATAAATTTTATAAATAAATAAATTTATTTTTATTTATAATTCTTTAATATTAACTATATTAAAAATAACTATCATTATTTAAAATAATATAACTTAATACAGTAAAATGAAACTAAAAAATTAAAAAATATTTTTTTTTATAGTATAAAATTAATTAAAAGAAAAATATAATATATATTTAAATAATCTTAATGATATTATTTTTTAAATATTACATAAAAATAAAACTTAATATTCTATATATTTTATGTATTATTTATATTTAAATCTTATAATTTACTTAAAGATATAACAAATTGATTAAAAGAAAATATAGTATATATTTAAATAAGCTTAATGATATTATTTTATATAATTTATTTATTATTTATGCTTAAATTTTTTAGAAATTATAATTCAATAAAAATAGAAATTATTACTTCAATGATATTTACAAGGTAAGTTATAGTTATATATATTAAAGATTATCTATGATTAATATAAGATGTAACTAAAAAATTAAAGAATATTTTTTGTAATATAAAAATTAATTAAAAGAAAAATATAATATATATTTAAATAAGTTTAATAATATTATTTTTTAAATATTGCATAAAAATAAAACTTATTATTCTATATGATTTATTTATTATTCATGCTTAAATCTTAAAAATTGTTTAAAGTTATAACTAAAAATTTGAAAATATTTCTTTTGTAACTTAAAATTGATTAAAATAAAAATATAACATATATTTAAATAAGCTTAATAATATTATTTTTTAAATATTGTATAAAATAAAACTTAATATTCTATATAATTTATTTATTATTTGTACTTAAATTTTAAAAATTATTTAGAAGTTATAATTTAATAAGTTATATTAAAAATAAAAATTATTACTTTGATAACATTTAAATTATAAATCTATTTATGAGATAAATTATATACATTAAAATTGTTTAAAAAATTATTTATACATTTAATTGAAATAAAAATTTCATTTCTTTAACATATAGAGATGTTTAAATGATTTTTTCATATTAAAAAGACTAACTGATACATATTATAATTAATTCATTATTCAAATTTTAATATACTAATACAATTTTAATTATCTAAATGAATTTTTTGAAAAATCATCTAGAAAATTGTAATAGAAATTTTTTAGAACTTATTAGAAAATCCTTTTATTATTTAAATTATTTATGCTGTTCATTTTAATAGAATATAAATTTGAGATAAAATTTCAAAAATTTGTCTTATTTCATTATTAATATTATTCTATCTTGCTGATATTATTCTTAAAATATCTTTGAGTTTTATCTGAAAAAATTCTTTTATGATAAGCAGTTGTAATTTCTTTATAATGTTTTATTATATTATATACTATTATGTAAGAAATATTGTTATTTTTATGTCATTTGAGCCTGCAAGATAAACGTTAATTATTTCTCTCTATTAATTCTTTTCCTTGCATCTTTTTGGTTAAAAAAATTCTATAATAAAAATGGTATCTTTATATATATAAGATCAACAATTATATTAATACTTAAAATAGAAACTAAAAATAATTTCTTAAAATACTTTATAATTGTTCTTGTGATAATCATTTCTAATAATTTATTATAAGGGTAGGTATATACATATTAAATTATCAGATCTTTTCCAATATTATCACAAAATTTTCATCCTCACATGATCATAGTAAAATATTTATCATCCTGTATCACACCTCTCAACTTTTCATTTTTACTATGTATTTTAGGAACTTGGAACTTTTCGGTAAATAAAATCTTATTTGTTATTCCATTATTTGTCATTCAGTTAATTTCTTAATGCCGTAATGCCGGCCAAAAAGTCACGTGGATGGAATTTTTGTAGCGATACTGGGGTAAATAAATTACCAGATCTTAGTCACGTGAATCGGAATATCAGTGCGGGCTATTGTGCTGACAATGCTGGCTTAAAGGACAGTGGTCTAATATATATAGAAAAAAAAAGTTAAATACTTACCTGATTCGACGCTGCGCCTCGACACTGCTAAAAATCAAGAAAAAGATACAGAGGCGGTTTTATTTTTATACTTACCCGACTCGGCGCTGCCTACAAATCATTACATTTATTTATTTTTAATTTTTTTTTTTTTTTTTATTGACAAAAAATTGCTTTTCGATGGTTTTGTTGGCCACATTATATTTTTGATTTTATCTTAACAATAAACTTTTTTTTGTTTGGCAAGGTAAAGTATTTTTTATTATTAATTGTTATTATTTTTATTGGATTGCTTCGGGCACACTAATGATTTCTTTTTTTTTTCAAATTTTGGTTCTTCTTTCGAGTTGATTCGTTTCCAAAAGTTTTGGACAGCGGGGTGTGGTAGCAATGGAGATTGATATGCCTCAGGCCACCCTAGTTAATTATTAAGAACAATTGGTTCGCTCAATTGATGAAACTTTTCAAATGAACTGAACCCTCAAAACAAAATGAGGCGCTTTGAATCTCTATGCGCCTCTTGCCTGATATTGGAATAGCAGTAGCTTATACGATCGCCAAGTTGTTGAAGCATAACCTTGAATAAATATTTATTATTATTTCCTGTTTAGCATTTTAATTACGGCTTCATTAATATGATGTGTTTTTTTTTTATATTTTATAAAAAAAAAAAAATGATTTAATTTGGAATGTCAAATTTGGCGAAAAATCCCAAATTGATTTAGCACAAAAAGTAGTTTATGATTTAGAGAATAAATGTCTTGACGCTAAAGTCCTTGTGCGAAATTTTATGTATGTATCAACATTTTTATAATGCTGATCGACATATTTACATATTAATATTGGCACACGCACTAATAAATAATGAGCGGTGGCTTCGACCAATATTTAACGCCCCGTTCAATAACATACAATTATTTAATGTATCTTTTATCCTTTATGCATCCTACAAGGGCAACATAAATAAATACAACCATAAAATTCTTTAGTATAAAAGTACTTACATTTTTATTCAAAAATTTTTCTTTATATACAGTTTATTTAATAAAAGTATAAAATAAAATAAAACAACGAAAAGATTTTCCGCTTATAAATATTTTAAACAACCTCAATTCATTAACCTTAACGCATAGATATTTTAATGAACTGAATATCATTGATAAGAATATAATTAACGTCATGATACTATAAAAAATTCATATAAAATTAGAGAAAAAGTTTTATGTTGCATAAAATAATGATAGGTGTTAATCAGGTTCATCAAATTTCCTGATGCTCAATTATTAGCAAACTCTAGTTTATTAAAGAATATAATAACTAAGTCCATCATATGCGATAAAAAATAAAATTTTCAATAACTCATTTGACTCCAAGTCGCATAATTTGATATTTAAATTTTAAAATAAAATTTTTTCTGCGATACACATATTTTGTAGTGCGTCACGTCTTCCATTCATAAAAATTACGTATCTATCCTACCTGGTTCTACTTAATAAGATAAGTAATTCCTTTTTGCAACGTCAGACCTCCCTATGTACTTCTTCAGG
>CAJVPQ010002886.1:0-12476 GCA_910591825.1 Funneliformis caledonium
AATAGGATTATATTAAATTAATAAATAAATTATAATATTATATATATTATAATCCTTTATATTACATTTATATCAATAGAAGAAAGATTTAGCAAATATGCAGATTCAGGTATTTTAAGATTTATACTAATAAAATATATATTCAAGATTAACATTTTCTTTTTAACATATTACTGTATTACTTAAATTAATAATGTATAATATTAAATATTAATGAAAAGACATTAAAGTTAATATATACATTACTCTGAAAAAAATATCTGAACATCAAAAAATTTATTATTATTTTTTAAATTTAATAACTTTTGAACTAATAATATTGTTAATAATTTTTTCTATCCTATTTAGAATATTATTTTTTCAAATTTTTTATAAATTCATTAAGAAATTTTTTTATAAAATAATAAAATACAATCTTTAATTTTGATTAATATTAGAATATATAAATACAAATATCTTATAAACACTATTTATGAAGATATAAATTTAAAACTATCAAAATAATTTGAAAATATGAAAATTATTGCATTTTAAGATATTTTTAATTGAAATTAATTTTATTTATTTATAAATGCATGATATGTAAAATAGTTTTAAATGAAAATAAAATATATATAATTAATGCATTAAAACATACACTATATAATTATATAAATAATAATAATTTATATCATATAAACTTAAGTCACAATTCATAAAAAAATGTGTTTAGATACTTTCTTCAGATAATATAGTATAACAATAGAAGAAGAATGTATAACTAAGAGGAAATTAAAGATAATAATCATATATATTTAATAATACAATGATATTTAATATTGATAAAGTATTAAATATAATAATAAATTTATTTTTTACATTTAATATATTACAATTAATCAAATTAATTGATATAGTTGTGATAAATTTAATCAATATGTTGATCAATTTAATTGGTTAATTATTAATATCATAGTATTAATTTAAAAATTATATTTTGTGATTAATTACTATTCAAAAGAAATATTTTGCAAAAGAGAATTAATATTAGTACTATACATTATGCATAATTAAATTATATTTTATCTCTTTAATAGATAGATGAATTCATAAATAATTAACAACTAGTATTTGTTTATCTATATAATTAATTATATTAATCTAAATATAAATTATCAGTTTTGAATATGTTTAAAAAAAGTTATAATATTTTAACAATATTTGCTATTTTAATTTAGTTAGTAATAATTAAGCTTCTATTGTAAGATATACTATAATAACTATAAGATTAGATTTTAGTCAAAATATAAAATAATATAATTTTCATAAGAATTTATTATAGTTAAATATGTAAATATATAAATTATTATGTATTAGTAACTGATTAATCAATTTGTTAATTAATATTAATTATATCTAAATACTAGATTTGAAGAATAAGTAAATAAAAATAAAGCTAAAAATTTAACTTTTATTAATAGGTCTGTAATGAATATTATTTTACATTTTTAAATAGTAAGAATTCTTATTTTATAAGAAAGTGATTAACTAATTATTAAAAGGTTTAGTTGCTAATAATACTACTATATCAATTAATTCAATCATATTATTATTTAATTAGAGATAAGATTTAATTTTTGAATAAATTTGATAATATATATATAATTATAACTTATATTTTAAAGTTTTATATAAATTAATAATAACTCTTAAAACATAAGTCTTATATAGTAATGATTATAAATAAAGCAACAAAAAAATAAAATTCTTTAAATTTAAATATTTTTTTTTAATTCTAGAAATATTATGTCTTTTTTAATAAAATTTTATTTGTTAATATTATTATCTTTTAATATTAAAATTTTGATATCTATTAATACTTTTAGTTATAAAATAATATGTAAATATTAAAATTACATATTGTATTACTTTTGATTATTTTTGACATGAATCAGATAATCATTATTATACTATATATCGTATAAAGATATTTTTTATTTATTATTTAATTTTATAATATATTATAATTAATTAGTAAATGAGTAATAGTAAAAAAGCATTACACAATTTTTAATGAAAAAATACAAATTCCTCTTCTATTACAAAATAAATGTATAATAAAAGAAGTAGTAAAATTGTACTTTCTATAATTTTTCATATTAGAAAAAGATAGCTTAAAATTTACTATTTTAAAAATTTAGTAAGAATAAGTCATTTACCTACTATAAATAAATCAATACAAAGAAAAATTGTTAATTTTATTATTTCTCAAAGGTGTTTATTAGCTGTTAAAATACAAAACTGATTATAAGAAAAAGAAAATCTTGACTTTTTAACATTTATTATTTGTCATGTATTTCAAAATAATGGGTTAGTAGTAAGGGTTAAAAGAAAAATACCATATCTTAGTAAAAAAACATAAAAAATCTTGATATAATTTTGCAAAAAAGTATGAAAATTAGACTGTTAAGGACTGGTCAAAAGTGATAAATCAAAATTCAAGATTTTTGATTCTGATAAAAAGCAGTATTACTGGAAGCATCTTAGAGAACCAATAAAAGATCACTATATTAAACTTACAGTAAAATTTGAAAGCAGATCAGTTATGATATGAGGAAGTTTTACATCTCGTGATGTTGGTAATTATTGTAAGATTGATGGCATCATGAATGCTAATTTATATCAACAAATTCTTCATGATGATTTAATGGGTACTATTAGAATACATGATTTTATTATTAAAGATATTATTTTTCAATATGATGGAGATCCAAAGCATACAACAAATTCAACAAAACAGTGGCTTAAGAGAAATAAGGTGATAGTCCTAGATTGGCTACCTTAATTCTCAGATTTAAACTCCATTAAATATTTATAGAACGAGGTTAACTGTCAGCTAAGATCTCTCTAGACAAATTTTAAATAAAGAGAACTTATGGAATAAGATACAACAGGTCTGGAAAGAATTCAATATTAAAACCTATACTAACTTAATTCAGTCTATATCAGAAAGGATTCATAATATTATTAAGGTATACAAGATGGTAATTATATCAAATTTAAAATATATTTTAAAAAAGAATAATGTTATGATATATTAATTTAGGATGTATTAATTATTATTTGAGTTGTATTAAAAATAAAAATAAATAATATAATAGCATCATCCAAATAATTATATACTTTAAAAAATAATTTACTTATTAATTCATATTTAAATTTTAGTTTTAAGAAATTATAATATTATTAATTAAAATAATAAAAAAATTAATTATTTTTGTAATTACAAAAAATATTTTGTCTTAATGAAATTTTTTTTGTTACATAATTTATGATTATCATTGTATAATTTTTTTCAAAGAATCTTCTAAAAAATTTGGCAAAAAACTTCTTTCTATACTACAACTAGGTATAGATAACTAAATATAATTAAGTATAATTTTTAAAAGAATTGATAATTTATCTTTAAGATTTATCTATTATTTTTTTTTAAACCAATCTCAACTAAATTATCTAATTGCAATTCACAATAATTGCCTATTCACAAAGCAAGTCATTAGAAAGATTTACTAATTCTCTAATAATATTATAACAATGCAAATTTTTTCTTTCCAAAATATCAAGTAATATATATTTAGGATCAAAAATTTGAGCAGCTTATAAAAGTAGATATATGAAATATGGCTTTTTATACTCTTCTACTTTGCAGTTCGTACTTTAAAGATTGTATAACTTTAGTTATCAAGGAATTTTTTAAATAATCTAGTAAAATGTTATATATAAAATGAAAGTATGACATATTTTAATTTTGATTTTGACATTTTCTCAATTGTTTTATAAAAAATCTAAATTATATAGAATTGAATTTAAAAATGATTTGAAACTTTAATAAAATTTAATGAAAAAGTTGTCTAAAATATTTAAACATAATTTCTTTTATTTAAAAATTTTGTCAATTTTTATTTGATTATCACTGTTTAATAAGCTAAATATAAGTATTATAAGTTAATAAATAATTTTTTTAATTTTTTATATATTAAAAATTTAATAAAATTTACTTTTAAAGTTCAAATGTATGTTATAAAGTCAAGAAATCTCAATATAACATATTATCTGATTTTTTTTAACAAAATAACTAATAATAAAGGAATTATAATATTAGGAGATTAGAAAACAAATACGAATCATTAAGTTAAACTAGAATTATATTATAAAATATAATTACTTAATATTAACAGGATAAATAATATAGAAATATCATAGAAATAAATAACATCATAAAGCAGATCATATGATAAATAATACAATTATATAGAATATGATAAATTATATAATAAATAATGATAATTACAACTTAAATTACAAATTAATCATACAAGATCTGAAAATAAATAACCATAGTTATAAAGAAAGAAATAATTAAAGTATTCTTAGAATAAAAGAAGAAAAAAATATATAACTTATAAATATGCATAAAGATTACACAAAAGCTTAGATGAAAAAAATCAATAAACTAAGACTATAGAATACTTATGTAATTTATAATATCAAAAAGAAATTAATAAAAATAATGAAAAAGTAATTTAAATATATATATAAATATGGAGAAATAAAAAGAATTACTATATAAACTAAAATAATATGAAGAAATTAATTATTAAAAACTGAGAAAAAAATATCTAAAAATAAAAATGATAAAATAATAATATTATAAGAACATATAATAAATATGTAATAACCTATAAAATAATAAAGAAGAATTATAAAGGAATATTAGAAATAATAAAAAAGGATTAGAAAAGAAATAAAAATAGAATAGTATTAATGTTAAAAACTTATAAAATAACAAATAAAAATGTTAAGTTTTTAAAAATATGAAGGACTTTATATCTTAGTCATTATTACTATATGTCATTAAATATTTTATCTTCACAAGTAAAATTTTCATAAAAAGTAATTAAAGATATAATAAATTTTATAAATAATATTTCATTTTTTATAATTTTATTTAATTATTTCATTTTTTCTTAAAGATTATAATCTGATTTTTACATAATAAATTTTACAAAATTTTTATACTTAAAAATTATTTAATAAATATTATGTATTATAAATTATAAAAATTATAAATATTTTTTTTTATAATATTTTATATTAATATATTACTTTAATTAATAATCAAAATCTAAGATCTTTATAATTTATAAATCTAAAATTACAAATCAAAAATTATAAAACAAAATAATTTATATTGATTATTAATTTTAATTATTAATCATAAAATTTTATAAAAATCTATTATAATGTAAAATAATTTCTACATAAAATATGTTTTTTTTAATTTTTTATCCTCATAACAGAAATGAAAATTAAAATGAAGAATAATATAGGAATTAAATCTGTGATTATGAGAAATGTTAATGAAATTTAAAATAGATATTAGAAAATATTAATGAAGAAATAACTTAATATCAAAAATATTAATAAGGAAAATAGAATTAGAAATTATTAATAAATAAAAAATTAAAATCATTAGAGAATTAAAAATTAAAATTAGAAATTAGAAATAATAATGAAAAAATGAGAATTAAAGAAAAATCTATAAATTAATTGATGTTAAATTTATATAAATAAAAGTAGAATTTTTTATATAAAATCAGTTACAGATTTAATAGTAACTTCATAATTTAATAAAAAAAAATTATCTTAAATTTATTAAATCTATTCTGTTAATTATATACAAATATTAATAATATCAGCATTAATAGATCTCTTTAATATGTTAATATATAGTAAACAAGATAATATATATCTTTTTAATATATTAATACTTATTATTGTTATTAAATTATAAAAATATTTACTTAATATAGTTCTGACAAAAAAAACTAACAATTACAAATTGATAAATATCTCTTCTGGCTTTTATTAAAAAAATCTAAAATTTTAAAATTAAATCTCCAAATATATATAATAAAAATATAAAAATCTTAAAAATTTATTGTGTGACATTAGCTTCTACTATTATTTTTAAATGCTCTAGCATAGATCTTGCAAGATTAATACATAAGTTTTCATTAATTACTTCCTATTCTTCTCTTATCAACTTTATAAAAATATTCTAAATAACCAATTTTTTTAATGACTATAATATTAACCTTCTTCTTGATATTTATTTTCATTATTGTCTATAGATTCTCAATCAGATTAAGATTCAAAGAAGAAGACAGCTAATCAAAAACTCGAAAATAATGATTCTGAAGTAAAGTGATTATAAATTTAGCTTAATACTTAAGATCATTATCCTATTAGAATGACCAACTGTTTTAAAAGATCTGGAATGCTTGCTCAAACAAATTTTTGATTATAATCTTTCAATAAAGCTCACTATTTATATTTTCTGTAAATATGTGAAATTTGACAGTTCTCTTTACACAAAACACATCTTATATATAGACTTTAAAAGGATGTTTTATTATAATTTATCTTAGTATTATTTCTCTAATTTTATAATGAACTAACATCATATTACGAAATATTTAAAATATTAATTCATCAGAAAATATGACATTATTCTAACATTTTTTTTAATGAGTTTTTACCCAAATGATATGACAATTTATAGCATTCTAAATAAGAAAAGGAACTGAATGAAGAATACAAACTTTATATCTAAAGTCTTAAAAGTTTTTTCTAACCATCTGAGATGTATATTAAAGTCAAGATTTTTTTTAAGTTTTCAGTTATTTTATTACTTGACGCATATTTACACAATTTTATAATTCAATTAAAGTAGTAATGCTGAAAAAGAAAAAGACATTTAGATGTTCTAGATGACTTCTTTACTTAAGGTTATTCATTTTTTTGAATTATTTAGCCTATCTGTATAAAGTTTTTAATAGATATCTGATAGCTTTTGAAGATCTACAACTTTATGAATGCTACCTTTTTATAAAGTTTAATGTACTCTTTTAGTGAAACTATTATGTGATACTTGTAATTGTCAGACTGCAGATATTTATTAAAATATGATATAAACAACTTGTTTACATCATAATTTATATTATTGTTTAGGAAATTCTATGTGATCCACTCTAAATTTAAAAAATTGTCAGTTTTTTCTGCCAAAACTGTAATAAACTAATAAGTAATAAATAATGAATCAGAAAAAAAATAATAAAATAAATAAGAGAAATGATATAAATTATTAAATAATTTATATAAAATTAATAAGGCGATACAAAGTTAAAAAATTGGTTTTCATATCCCGGCCGGGTCGGTAAAATGAAATCTGAAATTATAAATTTTTTTATAGTAGCCAATCAAAATGCTCCATCTAAATCACGTGAATTGATCAAAATAAACTTTACATTTTATCTATTTGTATGCGTTATATGCATATATGTGTCCAGTTCATTAATAAATTGTATATAAACTTTAAATTTTCAATTATAAATCATTTTATTTAATGTATATACATATTTGCTTTCCAAACAATAATGTTCAGCTATAAAATGAAATAAAATAATTAAGTCTTTGTATGCTTTCCATTGTCATTACCACTCTGTTTTCACTTTTGACGTTTCTTTGAAACAGCGGTATTGTTACTACAGGTACTACACTGTGGAAATTCGTCTTTTGCTATTCTATTAATAACATCCAAGCTTTCACATTCAATACAAACATCTGGATAAATCTCAGCTGAATAATATGGCTTTTCGATTTGTGATGCACAAGACCATGAATCGTTAACAAAGACTCTCGAAAAAATTTCATGAATCTCTTCCACATCTTTTTCAGACTCTTCAGCAGGTTCATCATCCATGTCATGCTGCTCATCTTCATTACTATTTTGTTGCTTTGATGGTATGGCCTTTGCCAGATCACATGTATTATGAAATGCCATTCCGTAAGTGTAAAATATTGTATCTAAAAATGTTTGTAGCATTGCCTTATCCTTTTCAGAGAGTTTCTTTGCACTGAATAAAAGGCGTGGCTTTTCGCATTCAATACAGTTTACAATAACACCAACATTTTTGCGCGTATAGCAGAAGGACAAAATGGCATACTATGTTTTTTTGTAGTTGCCATTTTGTTTTTTTTTTTCATCTTAGCATCTTTTAACGAAGGCCTATGATCTTCTGTTATTTGCGTACTGTATAACTCTTCAAATGACTTGTAATGCAAGTCTTCACCAGGTACCAGATCTGGAAGATGATGCAGCTGTTCGAAATCTTTTGGCGAACAACGAAGAGGACGACAAATGGTGTAGTTTGGTTCACCGCATTTTTTGATGGAAAAAAAATAATGCCTCAACTTGCAACAATGCTCCAAAAATTCTTGCATGCATGTCTAAGCAAAGGTACGTTAGTTAAGTTTTTTTTCAGTTAATTAGCAATTTGCTTATCCTTTGTCTTATTTGCTCGGCGGTACAATCTTTACATGTAACATTTTCATCCACAAGTTGAATCATTTTCAGAATCTATCCATTTCTATATCCATTGTCGCATTAAATATTTAAAGGGATCATCTTTGAGAAACTGGTGATCAAACATATCACGAATCAAATAAATTAGAGCTTAAAGGCTTTCAACTAAATCCTTCTTCAAGTTAGGATTCTCCTCAGCAATTTTATGAATTTTATTCATTGTGCCGCATTTATTTAGTAGATGTTCAGAATGATCATTCATCTTAGTTCTCATCAGACTAACGCTTTGTAGTCCAAGATTCAGAATCGACATGACACGTTCGACAGGATTTTTCCATGAATGATGTGGCAGAGTTCGAACAGCTACCAAATAATCAAGGTCCAACGCAAGAAAAAGGCAAATATATGAAAGTTGAACCCGAGTATATGTATAATGATGATCTGATCTGCTATCGGTGTAGAGACATAGCACTGGCTTGTTAACGAGATCTTCATCAAGAAGTATGTGATAAAGGACTGTTGCATGCCGAAGAGGTGATGAAGGTTGAAAGATGGGATTCTTTAGTCCAATGCGTACTTTTCCTGCATAAAAATCACCGTTTATCGATTTTGGTATGTCATATATCATCATTACGCTAGGTATAATACCCGTTTTTGTAAAATCATGATCGGCAACTGCAAAAGTTGTGTCTTTACTAACAACTACATTTTTTCCCTTCTCTACTGTTGCAACAGAGTATCCAGATTCGCCCACTTTGCAATGGTGCTTATCATCCAGAAAAATCAGGTTTGTTATATCACGAAACTTTACAGCAAATTCTTTTTCAAAATGAAATAAAGCCGATACGTAGTGGGTATCTGGGTGATAAGCTCGTAGTTGACGAGTTTGTATCATAAACTTCAGGTTTAAGCGACCGGTAAATTGCAAACTGCTAAGTCTTGATAGATTCTTGGGCCAAAACTGTAGTCGTAGCCATTGTGCACTCAGAATTAATGTTCTGGTTGAACATTCATGTTTAATTTGGTACAATAGGTCATTTACTGAGATTGCAGTTGCAAGATACACGATTGCATCATGCCTGCGTTCATCTACAGCAGTTACATTATCTGCTGCTTTTCCTGCAAGAAATTGGGCTGCAGTTTTCTAGAAAATATCATATTTACTGGGTTGTCCATTGTTATGTTCACATAAATCAATAGCAATTTCTGGATCTCCAAGTTTTAAAGCAAGTCTGATGCGTTCATCAACTTTTGCCTCATTTACAGTCTCAGCTGCAGAATTGTCATCTGTTAATATTCGATATATTGTTCTAAGTGCTGATGGCTTAGCTTTTGGAAGGAGAAAGTTACATGTCCGTAAATAGTTTACCCGCATTGCTCGTGTATGATAATGAGATGCATCAGCTTGCAATTTGCTTATAATTCGTGTATTTTCTTGCATTATTGCATCCTCATCAGCCTGTTCATCGATTCTCCAAACTGAGATAGCATTAAAGATATTATTGTCAGAATTAAATCTATATTCTCCAATTTTGAAGGAAAACGCGTTAGGTAAGCCCTTAATATAATGCATTTTTTTGCCTGTAACATTAAAAATATTTTATTAGAACTGTATACTAATAAACTTAATATACTATTTTTGTATATATACACGGGATCCATTGGCAAATACTCTTTAAGGTTAACTGGTTTCCATAGTGGTAAATTGATGAGCAATTGTTCGAGGTGATAGTATTTTGTTTTATCAACAGGGGTGATCCAAATATTTCTTTTATGGATTTTGACTGTTGTGGCTTTATCAATGAATCATATAGGTGACTCTGATGCATGATTCGCAGCAGTAATATTACGTTGACTTTGTAAAAATCTAACGTAGTTTGAAATAGCAACAATAAAATTATCAAATGCATCACGAAGCCAGTTGAAATTCGTCATTAACAACCATGAAGATGTTGCATATGGATCTAAAGCTTGATAATGTAAGCTTAATTCATTTGCATCAAAAGATTTTCGTGATTGCTTGTATGATTCTGGGTCTGCATGGTCAAAAAACTTAAGGAAACATTTAGGTATGTAACAACTGTGTTCCTCAAACTTCTTGTTATTATGCATGTTAATATACCAAACTGCTTCAGTTAAATTAACAACAAATTGTTTTCCTTGTGTATTAGCATATGATTGGGAAGACCATCCACCGCTATTATTGTGAATCCAATCAACAAGATCATTACGCAATGTCTGCTTACGATTTATCTTGTCTGATTGTGAGAAGATTGGCAAGTGTAACTGGAATCTGTGCGCATTTTGCATCAGGATTGTGAAACCATTTTGCTGTGACACCAAAGCAGAATTTATATCATCGGTTTTGAGTCGATAGTGTATATGGATATCTATACTTGTTGTAAGTTCCATAATACCACAGTTAAGGCTGACTTGGGTTGTAATAGAAGTTATGATTTCGCTTAATTCAACATGCTCAATTTCTTCAGAACTAGCTATAGCAATATTACACTCTGAAGATATTTCTTTATTAACAAGTTTTGTAAAAAAATCTTTTATTGACATTTCACTAGGAATAGGATGGATGTACTATCCATGAAGTATTCTTGATCCTTTAGAGATACGAATATTTGCAAATGGCATTGTTAATAAAGTAAAAGATTTATTAAAGGTTTGGAGAAAGTGTTTCTTAACGTGTTCTTATTTTTATGCATACTAAATCAAATTTGTTCTATTAGGGGCACAGTCAAAAATGGAAATATGAACGATTGTTTAATTTCTAATATAGTATTATGTACAAGATACATGGTTGCTTTATAAATTTGATTCATGAGATTTTTTTTTATATTTATATCGAAAAGCAATATGTTGTTTATAAATGATTTCCACACCAAAAATTTTTAACTATAGCAAGCCGTTATGATAGAAAAATCAAAACAATACATCATATCATCCATATAACATACAATACAATTATTTGTTAAAATGCATGATATAAAATTTTTATATTGTTAGGTTACCGGGTTTGTAAAACACTCAATATGATGAGCATATAAAATCTTATTGGTTAAAAATTTTTTGAATTTAAAAATAAAAATCCATGCAGCCATTCCAAACAAAGCAAAATTTGATATGAAAACTAATTTTTTAAGTTTGTGTCACCTAAATGATAATTTTATATGAAAGAAATAATAAAAATATTAAAAAAATAATACAGATAAAACAAATTATAAATTTTAAATCAATTAAATGAAAGGTTTAAAATATAACTAAATAAAATAAAGAATAAAAAGTAAAATAATATTATATTAAAATAACAAAACAATAATTTGATTAAAAAAATGAAATTGAATAATAGAAATGAAAAATAAGAAAATCGAAATAATAATTAATAAAAATGAAAATAATGTTAAAAGAAAAATATATAATAATAATATGAAATTTGTGAACATTAATAAAAAATCTTAAAAATTATAATATAAAATAAAAAAGTAAATTAATAATGAAGATTAATAACAAAAAAATAAGAAATAATATAATAAAAAATAATTCAAATAAATGTAAATGTAGATTCTTAGATAAATAAAAATTAATTTGTAAAATAAATTCTCTTAATAGCAAGTAGCAAAAATAAATTAAGTAGATATAATTTTTATTAAAGCTATTAAACTTACAAAATATTATACATTTGTAAAAATTAGATTTTGATAATTATAATATTTTAGTATCAGATATATATATTTTATCTAGTTTTAACATCTAAAATAAGATTTAAATTTTTAACATTTTGATAAAGATAATATTAATTAAAAAATAATAAATCTTTTACAATAAGTCTTTTTAGCTAAAAATTATTAATAATATTTTTACAATTAATAAATAATTTTGTAATATATTATCAATATTATATTTTTATCTTAATTATCATTATATATATATAAGTATATTTTTTAAGTTTTTCTAGAATAATACAGTCAACTCTTTCTACAACAAATTTTGATATAATGAATTTTACAATACAACGGATTTTCAGTGTCAGACAGATTTTTAAATATAAAAAAACCCTTAC
>CAJVPQ010002887.1:0-12475 GCA_910591825.1 Funneliformis caledonium
TTTCTCATTCCATTCCCAAACATTAATGGAAATATCTGGGTTCATCTCCTCTATCTTATTAAATATTCGTGGGCAGACAGGTGTGGGCATTGGGATACCATCTAGCTTGGTCTTCTCCAAATATTTTCGAAGACTTTTTGCCCGGTATATGCGTCTACCAAGATGGTCTGTTTTTCCGTCCTGATATGCGAAATAGCAACCTAATGCTCCCCAAAGACAATTATCTGTTGGATTGCCTGTATCTGGATCGATAATATCTGAATTATCTGGGTTGATAGTACATTTTTTATTGGCGAGCTTTTTAGGGGTGGGGGTGTATGATCCTCCAAGAGCACGACGAAAAGTATAAGATTCAATCAATATCATCTCAATTCGGAGAAGGATCTTGCCGGATTCTTCTTTTAGATATTTTTCGATAAATTTATCAATTTCTACTCCAGAACGAGTTATGTGCTCATCTATATATCCCTCAGAAAGGATTTCACGCTGTAAGCCTCTATGGTATGGATGGTGATAACTGATTTCATAGTTTGCTGGGTCGCTAATATCACCCATTCCTTTATATTTATATTTCATATATGTAGCATATACGACCAGTGCTGATTTTATTTGATCTTTTCTGCGAAGCTCTTCTTGGAGAACGCTTGTAATTGCCTCACGTGATGAAGCCATAAGCTGTGGCATGTATGGAGCATCTGCATATTCTTTTGAATTATCCTGCTTTTTATTGAAAGCATATGCAGGATTTTTACATGAAGGAACGATTCCCTCCCATACTGTCATATTTTTTAGTAAGCGATGTTGTCTGTCAGGATCACTTTGCCTTTCTAAGAATACTATATCCCCTTCTGGAGGCTCAACCTCTATTTCATTATCAACCTCTTTATAAATCGATCTGAAATGTTTTCCAGAAGCATATTCCTTTTCTAGTTCGTATTCTTGTCTTCTAGCAGGTGGAAGGTTCTCTATACACTCCTGCCTATTCTTTTCTTCTTTTTCTTTTATCTCATCTATTGTTGGAAGCCTAGCTTCATCAGGATCATGTTGTTCCTGATCCCATTTTTCAGCCTCTTCATTAGTAATAAATTTCCTACCACTTGGGTCTACAAATACTGTTTTAAACTGCTCTATATTTATACGAGGTGGGGGTTCCCATGGGATGATGGCTTGGTCGAGTATGGGATTAGAAAATAGTGTTCTTGAATTTCTTTGTTCATCTCTATGTATTTGGGTAGCTAGACCAGGACCCACTTTTGAATCATTCCTCAGTGTGACCTCACTATATTTCTCTAACTCTTTTAAAGTTGGTAAGCGAATTGCGTCTGGATCATGTTGTTCGAGATTATGATAAAGAGTTTTACATTCATGTAAATTTTCTGATATATCATGGTCTCCTAAATCGAGTTCTTTCCACTTTTGAACCAATCTTTTTCCCCATGTTTTATAATGCTCCGCAGGCTTTTGAGCATTTAGGTTAATCCAGTTCTTTGCCTCCTCTTCTGTGATGTAGTCTTATCCTTCTCTATATGCTTAGGTAGTTGGATCGGAACCCGCTTCTGAATCGTGAATATTTTTATTGATCATATTCACTGGAGGGTTAACAGGCTTTGGATTAGTTCCTTGGTCTATGACCTGCAGAACAGTAGCTTGCTCAGGTGTTGGTTGATTAATTTTAGGTATAATTTTTTGACGATATTGGAATTGTCTTTCTCGATGACATCTAAGTTTCCATAACTTGAGAAAGTTTTTACCGCATTTATCACAAGTATGAACAACCATTATAGTATCACAATTATTATAGTATTGCAATTACTATATAACACTTATAAAATTTCTTTAATTAATTAATTGTATATACCCCGTAGGTTTTACGTCTTTAAACACTATCGGAGGTTATGCTCTAGGGCTCTTTAAAATGTTAGCTAAGTTATTAAAATTTTGGTACCTACCCGGAATTTTGGTATTCTTAAACCTTGTATGCCCAGATATTTTGGTACCTCAGAGGTGAGACTTATTTTTTTCGTATAACTTTTTGATCCTAGTATTTTCTAGAAAAATTGGCTCTAGAATGATTTCCTGCATATCAAGAAATTAATTGTATATTAGAATAGATTCAATGACCCTTTTGATTTACTTCCTATCATTCAACATTTTGATATCCTACCTGTAAATTTTGGTACCCTATACAAAATTTTGGTATCCTCCCTTTGGTCGTGATACTGAAATTTAACTCTTTGATTACGACTATGAATCAGTTTTAGAATTAATTCTAGGATATTTCAAAAATTAGTATGCATCTTAGGCTTGACAAAGTCATAACTTCGAATATTTCGTCACTTCATTCCTTAATATTCGAATCTACTCCCAAAGGCAAGCAGTATAGCATAAATATTAGTATGCATAGAAGGTTTGTAAAGACTCCATGAGATTAGCTTCAAACCTTTGGTTCTTGCCAATCTCGCGTCATCTCAAAAGTAAATATTATAGTATATTTTTTTGATATTCGAATTGGGTTAAATATCGGGCTAGAAATGTTATAACAATTTGGTTGATTTTAGCTTCCGAAGCTTAAATCTATAGCAAGGAATATGATAACGAAATTGAGCGCCGGTATAGTTTTTAAATCTGAATTCTATATTATGGATTTGTATTGCTAGAAGAGCTTCGGGTTTATGATTGGGAGCTTTCTGAATACCTTTTTTTTTGACCCCAGGACTCTCAAATTTGCCTTATTAATAATAATAATACTAATAATACTAATATTTATATTAATAATATTAAATATAATAAAAATGAAATAAATAATAATAATAATAGAAATAATAATAATAATATCTATATCATAATTAATAGTTTTGTCATATTTATTTAATATATTAGTTTTTATCAGTTTTATCATATAGAATACTATTAACAGAATATATAATATTAAAAATCTTTAAAAAAGTATGTTAGTTTATAAATTAATTGGATGTTATCACAGAATTATTTTTGTCAAAAATTATATTAATTCTGATCATCAGTTTAAATATCACTAATACTCATTTTTTGTAAGCAAAAAAAGAAAAGAAAATAAATAAAAAAATAGTTAAAAGAAATAGTAAAAAGATATTTAATAAAAAACATTATTATTTAAACTAATAATAAATTATTTTTTTAGATAAAAATATAGGAAATAAAGAAAAAAAAGTTTTTAAAAAGGAAGATTTTATTATTTATTCTTAAACTAAGCTATAATCATCCTTGAAAAAATATATTTTTATATATAAATTCTTAGATAGAATCTAATGGAAAAGAATTTAGAAAATTTTTTATTAAATTTTGATCAAACAATTATAAATATATTTTATAATATTATTAATGTTATTCAATCTGTCAAATAAGTTAACTATAATTTGAAATTAAGGAGACAATAGTTATAACTATATCTAATTAATTTGATACAATATTAATTAAAAAGTTCATTTGATTAACATGAATAAAATTATAAGTTTTTTTTATTTGAAAATATTATTGTTATTTATTATTACAATTAAATATATATTGAATACAATGTTAGAATCTATTAAAATCTATCCTTTTTCAAGACATTTTTATATTCTATTTATAATAAAATTATAATTAAAGAAGATCAATGATAATAATTATAATTATAATACTATTAACAGTTGATAAATACTATTGAATCATTGATTATCTTTCAAATAACAAAACTATTAGTTCCTCAAAAATATCAAATAAAATATTAAAACATCTTAAACTAATTATAAAAAAGTATCTCTAATATATTATTTGCAAATACTTACAAATTCTATTAATTTTCAGATATTAGAATTTAACTTATATCTATCTAATCTTTAAATAAAACTATAAGAATACAACCTTAATAACACCAGATCTATTATTTTATTAAAATGCTTTAGAAAAACTCTTATTAAATTGCTTAGCAGAAATTTTTATATGTCACAATATTTTAAAATTCATAATTTTGCTAGTTTTTCATTTAAATTTACATTTGATCTCATCTATATATTGAACAATATTAAATAAAATATCTTTAATAAATCTGAACTATGAGTTCTCCTTTAAAATATATTAAAGACCTATAATCAAATAAATATTTTTACTTTGACTAAAATTCTTGAAAGACTGTGCCTTTCTTTCTTATTTATCTATATTATCCTAAGAACCTTTCTCCTATAGTATAATTAAGTCTTTATAGTATATATTAATATAAATACTTATTTTATCTATTCAGATATTGATTAAGATGAAATTATTTCATCATTTTTATGATACATCTACTATGACTTTCTACTTTATAGAATTAAAGACTCTCAGTATAAATATAATATAAAAGTAAAATGAAGACTTAATATTCATTCTTCTAATATAAATATTATATAATATAAGATCTTTGCATAAGTTTATATAGATAATACTTTATGGATCACTAGTTAAAAAATGATCTAACAAATATTATAACTATTGCTAACAGTTTCTTTAGTTTTAATGATATATAAGTTAACTAATCAAAATCAGAATTGCTAGTTAACAACTTACAAATAATCCCTTTTATCATTCAATATAATAATGATTTTTAATCATTTTTCTAAAATTGTATAGATACTTAGATATCTGAATCTCACTTCTTTTTAATAAAAGTTCATTAACAATCAAATTTATAATAAAATAAAAAAGCTATTATAATTATAATAATTATAATACATAAAAGACTCACTGATTTTTAGCTTATTTACATCTTTAATACTATTATCTTATTATATATCAAATATAGGTCATAACTTATGTTATTATTTAAATTATAATATAATAAATTCATTGTTACTTATTTGATCTTCATCAAATAGAAATTAAAATTTTCTATATAAACGCCTTCTAACTTATTTTATTTATACTATTTTTACAACCTAACTATTTATTTCAGAGACTTTTGTAGAATTTTAATAGTGTTCTCTTGTAGATGACTAATAAAATAAATATCTTAAGCATTTTATTATTTTATATCTGTATTATACAGTTATAAATTAAGAAGTAGCTTTTTAAAAATCCTTTGGTTTACTAGTATTATACTAATTCTTTAGATTATATATAAATCACTTGTAATATCAAAGTTTAGCAGAAGGTTTTTTCATACAAAAGAGCAAAAATAGAGATACAAAATAAAAGAAATAAAGATAAATGAAACAAATTACATAAAGTATATGCAATTAATTATTTAATTTATTATTGCCTTTATCAGCATATTTATATTAAACAATTTATTTATCAAAAAAATTATTACAAGACATTTTCTATTCTCTACTTTTACATCAATAAACTACTTTTATTTATATAAAAATACATACTAATAATGATAAAATAAAGAAAATAAATAAAATAATGTAAATAAATAAAATAATATAAATGAATAAATGATTTAAATAAATAAATGAATAAAATGAAATAATTGTTATTAATAAATTAAATAAATTAAATAATAATTAGATTACTAAATTTGAAAAATAAAAAATGCAAATTATTTATCTATTTAATTTAGTAATATAAATACAAATCCTTTTACTATTACATAAAATTGATTATCCTTTTTTAAATTTTATAGATTATTATACATATTATTTTTAGATATAACATCACTCTTCTTTAAGATTTTATGTTCTTGCAAAAATGTTTATCACTTTATCAATTAATTTTTTATTATTTTAAAATTAAATTAAAATACAAATTTCATAATCTAATAATCTATAATATTCTTTCTAATACTAATAATCTTTCTTCAATTTTAAATTTTAAATGTGATAATGAGAAAAAGAAATTTTTGTTTTCAAAGATTAAATTTTTTTTAACAAAAAATTTTATAAAATACATACTATATTCACGCACGATCTATCAAAAAAAAGTATACTATATTCATATTATCTATAATTGACCTTACAAATATAAATTTTTCTAACTTTATATAAGGTTAAAATTTGTTAATTTTAGAATTATAGGATTCACAATCCTATATAAATATTTTGATTTTGAGTTATTTTATAATTAAAATCATGTAATAAATTATTTTTTATAAATATAACTTTTGCATATTGATCTAATTATTCAAAATTCTTAATTAAAAAATTTTTTTCTTAATAACAAATTTTATTAAAAAAATACTTTCTAATAATCACACAAAAAATGATTTTTAAAAGAAAGTTAAACGTATAAGAACTTTTCATTTTCAGCAAAAAATAAAGTACATAAATAATTTGCAATCTTGCAAATTCAAATACAAGATGAAGAAAGAAAAAGACTATTTATAGTAGATAGGTTAACATGTCTTATATTTAATTAAGATATTTACGTAAAATAATTTTAACAAAGAATAAATATACTAGAATTTAAAAATTATCATTAAAGAGAAATATCATTAAAAGAGTAGCTATTTAAGGATTTATGAGAAGAATAGATATTAACTTCTGTTGAATAGTCTATATAGTAATTAAAAGGTTATTTTTGCTTAAAGATATTTTTTAGAGTTTTTTTTCATAAATGGTTCTTTATATTGGACTGATAAATATACTAGATAATATATTAGTTAATTATTTATAAATAATATATATATTTAGTAGCTTAATTATTTGATTTAATTTTATCTATAATATACTAATCTTTTTTTATATCTGAAAAATTCATTAAAATCTAATATTTAAGAAATCTATTACAAGAAAAATATTAAATACTAAAACTTTGATTAACTGATTATACTATTTAATTTTTTATTAATGCATAAACTACATCAATATTGCAAATAATTTTCTTTTTTAGAAAAACTAACATTTTTTATATTTCTTGATCATCATTTTATTAAGCTTTTAAAATTATACAGCTTGCTAAAGTTTCCTGAATTTATACTAAATAAAGAAATAACAATCAAGAATGTATCATATAGATATTATGTAATCATTAATAAAATGAATTTGTATTTCTTAAAATATTTTGTAATGATTAATAATAATTTTAGACTAATAACTAATTGTTTATTTTTCTGCAGAAAGAAAATTTTCATGTTCTTAAGAAATCTTTATACATATCTTTCATCTATAAATATTTTATCTAAAATTTCATCTATTTTCTTCAAAAATTTTTCCTTTTTCAAAAAATTACCACAAATTTTTAAACCTTTTTTAATATTTTTCTGAAATGACTTAAATAAATAAAAAGAAATCTCCTTTCTTTTAATGTTGGAGTGTAGCTTAATATAGAAAATTTAGAAGTAAGAAAAATTCTTAAGGTAAAACAGATAGATTTAAGAATAGTTTAGTCTAAAAGTTTTGATTATATGAAATGTGTGCTAGCTTATTATAAGCTTTTGAATATATATAATCTATACTATTTTTTAATAAAATATAATAATTTATTTAATTTTACTTAGTTAATTGTAGTAACAACTAACACTTTTACTTTTTATTATTCATTAAACTGAAAATTCTAGTCAAAAAATTCAAAAGAAAGTTTAAACTCAAGAAGATTTTTAAACAAAAATTTCAACTTTAAAAAATTAACTATCAACTTCCTTAAATCAATCTGCTAAATTTTTTCTTGAATACAAATACTTAAAAAAAAACTTGCTTCAAGAAAAGAATAAAATCAAAAACTTTAAGAGGATTATAGAAAATTTAATAAAGATTTTCAGTTTGTTTGTTAAGAAGAAAATAATAATTTGAAAATTCTAAAATGACTTTAAAAACATTTTAACTTTATTCAAAATCAACTTGTAAAAAATAGTAATTATTATCAATTTTCAATATGCTTTACCTTCATGAAAATTAATTAAACTAAAGTTTTTTTAATTAATAAAATTACTACGTATATGCTTTATACAAAATTGTCTAATAAATATAATAAGAATAAATATCTTTATTATTATTTTAAGAGCTGCTAATTATACTATTAATACTTTTGCTTTTATTCTTATTATTATTTTTCTCAATAATAATAAAAATTTGTTTTTGTTATATATTACATAATCAAAATAAAATTTTCATTATAAACTTTATAAACTTCTAAATATTTTATATTCTAAAAATGATTTCTTTTTCTTTTTACTTTCTATTAGTATTCTACATTACAAAATCCTTTAACATTATAATAGCAATTTTGTAATTTTCTTATTAAATAAGATATAATACTTCATTATAAATAATCTAATAATATCATTAGTTCCTTTAAACTTTCACCTAATAACTTAATTCTTCTTTAACATTTATTTCTTTATTATTTTCATATTTTTGAATAAGCTAAATATTATTTTTAAAATCTACTTTAATATCTTTATATCTATCATTTCTTCTTGATATAATTCAAATATTTCATCATAAATATCATCTATATTTAAGTTTTACTAAAATCTTGCAAAAGTTTTTCAAGATTTATATTTAACTGACATTCTGACTTAGTATTTCTATCTAAATTATTTTCTTTTTCTTAACTTTCAATTAAAATAGAATTTTTAAAATTAGACTTTTTATTATTTTAAAGTTTTATTATATAATTTCTTCTTTTATTTCTTTAAACATTAATATTCTCTTTTGTTTTTTATTATATAACTTTTTTGATTTCTTTTCTTTTTTATTTATTTCAAAAAGACTTTCTCAATATTTTTCTAATATTATCATAGAAAAATTATCATCACATTTTATTTTTAAAAGAATTCTTAATTTAACATCTTTTATTATAAATTTATGTCTATATAAATAAATTTTCTATCTTCATGTTCTTTAATAGAAATATCTAAAGTTACTTGAATATTATGAAAATGTATAGTTATAATATGAAAAGCTTGCTAGAAAAAAGAAGCTCTAAGACCTTTTCACTAAAATTAAAATTTTTGCTTTATATTAATCTATGCTATAATAACTTTAACTGGTTAAATTTTTAAAGTACTTTAACTTAATATTAAAATGAATAATAGCAATTGAATTCTTTTACATAGAAAATTAAAAATAGAATTTGAAAATGATATATATGATTAATATACTATTTAGGAAATGAATAGCATAATTTAATATTTATATTATATTATATAATCTAATTTTAAATACATGATATAAATCACATAATTTAAAATTATAAAAATAGATCGTTTCAAAATTAAAACTTAAATTTTGTTTATCATATTATACAAAAATAGAAATTAATCTTAAAGCTCTTTTTCTTAGCAAACCTCCTATATAATCTTCTTCAATTCTTTTATCAGAAATAATAATATATTATCTTCTATCAATTATATACATTTTAATTGTAATAAATCATACTTTAATTGATTAAAATTCTAGTAGAAAGTATTAAGTATTATGTTAGTTTTTTTAGATCGTAAATAAATTACCTATAAAATTAAAGTTTAACAAAAAGATTTCCTTTACACAGAAAAGTAAAATACAAGATAAAAAAAATAAAGATAAATAAAACAAATTGGTAAAGTACATATAATTAATTATTTAACAAATAAAAGTTAATATTACTTCTATTAATATATTTATACTAAATAATTTATTTATCAAAAGAATTATTATAAGACAAGTTTTACTCTCTACTTTTATATTGACAAACTATTCTTATGTATATAAAAATACATACTAATAATGATAAAATAAATAAAATAATATAAATAAATAATATAATATAAATGAATAAAATGAATAAAATGTCATTAATGAATTAAATGATAATTAGATTATTAAATTTGAAAAATAAGAAATGCAGATCATTTATCTATTTAATTTATTAATACAAATTACTATTACACAAATTGATTATTCTTTTTTAAATTTTATAGATCATTTTACATATTTATTACAAATAACAAACAACTCACTCTCAGTTTATTTTCATCCTTTTTTAATGATATATTCTTCTCTATTCATAAGATATGGCTGGAAAGATGCAAATCATTACAATCCTAGAAAAATTCAAACATCATTAAAGATGACTTCACTGTAGCTTGAATATCCTCTGATTTTTTTTATGTAACATAAACAATTCCAAATAACTTTTTATTCTTTATAGCAGCTATTGCCTATGATATTTACTGATCAAAATTTCTGATATAGCAGTAACCATGCCCTTTCCTCTGAACATTTGATATCTGTAGTTTAGTTCTCTTCTCTTTTTAATGTATAGTTTAATTTAGTAAAGTGTAAAGTTAGTATTGATAAAGTATTTTAATTTATTAGATTAGTTTATAGATATTTTTGTATTCTCTGTTTTATTTTGTTTTTCTTGTGAATTTATAAATATTAATAAAGATTATGCGAAACTGCTACAATTAATAAAAAAATCATTTTACATATTATTTTAGATGTAATACTAACCATTTTTAACTTTTACTCTAAAATATAATTGGTTTTTGTCATTCTTGAATGTATTGAAAAAATTTAATATTAACTTAATTATTTTAGCTTTCTTGCAAAATACTATTATTAACAGATCTTAGAGTTAATTTTAATGCTTTATAGAATATATACTAAAATTTCAAAAATTGTTTTATCCTTTATATTAAATAATTAGTCAATTATTATAACTATTATACATTATATATAGTAATTTAAATATATACTGTTACTTATTTAACCATTTATTGCTATAGGAATTCTAAGTGATTTCTCATATTAGAATAAAAACTAAATCTTAACTATAATTGTACTTTATAACTATTAACTTTATATAAATATAATCACTGTTATAGTTACCTAATCTGAACAACTCTTCTAATTCTTAAAATAACTAATATCATAATTGAATAAAATACAACTTAATTTATCATCAGCAAAGTTATTAATATAGTTAGTAATACTATTTATTTAATATATTATGTTTCCTTAATTGACTCTCATAATTATATAATACTATTGCTAACTCTATCAAGTTTTAGCTTTTCTGTTAAGAAACTATCACAACAACTACTTCTTTACATTTTCTTCAAAACTTTACGCTGCTATTCTGATCTCATTTAAAGATAATATTATATATAATATTTTATCTATAAAAACATTATATAAATTAGCTGTAACTTATTTTTTATTAGTTACTAATTTAAATCTCTTTATAGTATTGAGCCTCTGAATTTCTTAACTTTAATTAATAATTTTGTTTTATCTCTTTATAATATGCAATTACTAAATTTATTTTAACTTTATTACTTTAGAATTTTACACAAATAGATCATTTAAAAATATTGGTCTTTTACTATAAAGATGAGATTAACTTAGTTACAAACTCACTAAAGTTTATCAATGATTTAATTCTCTTTCACTTTTATCTCATTTTTTTTTCTTCTTCTGTACTTGAATTCATAATCATTTTCATAGTTCTTTTAACAGTACCTTTCAATTTTAATATATTAATCTTTACTGATTCTGTGATTATTATTTTATAATTCAATTACTTTAAAATCCTTTTAAAAAAGTTTTTAACGTTCTGATCAAAATTAATAATTTTATGCATTAATAGTATCTTTTCGAACTAATTTTTTTAAATAATTTTATTATTAATATAATTAAAGTAAAAGCATACTTAAATAATATGTTTAATAATAAAGTAAACTTATTGACTCAATTCAATTTAAATTCAACTACCTTCAAATCATTACTTACAATGCTTTAAAATGCTTCCTTATACATCAAGATTTTACCATCATTATTTCTATTTAGTAATTTATTAAAAACCTTTTTTAAAAATTAACTATTTTTATTTAATTAAACTGAACAAATTATTTAAATAATCTTAAATTTATTAAACTAATTAATTTATCAAATCTTTTATATTTAATGATAATTCTTTTCTAAGAAAAATAAAACATTAAAGATTTTTTAAAAATAATGCTTACTCTTAAAATGCTTAAAAAATATCTGTCATTATATTCACTATTAATTTTATATTTAAAATGTGATACTAATTACAAAAATTTTTATCATATTTAAATGTGTCCTATAGTTAATTATAAAATAAATATTATTATCTAATAATCAAAGATTATCTTAAATTCATTATCAATGCATAAGATTATAAAATTAAATAGTTAAACTATTAGATTCTATTAATATACAATACTATATATTTTTTTATCTTTATTAAAAAAAATCATTTCTAACTATCTTTTTAACTTATATATAGTAAATTTACTTCTAAATTTCTGACTAATATTACTTACTTCTCTTTCATGAATTTTATATTTAAAATCACTTATAATATTTAGAAAGATTATTTTAAAATTATCTATAACTTCAAAAAATCTATAAACATCAATCTTAATTTAAAAAAAGAAATTTTTCTTCTTCAAATTACACTTTTTCTTTTTACCTTTTCTTTACTTCTAATAGATTAAATCTTATTAATATTATGATATAATTAGAATCCTATTGGTCAAATTTTTAATGCAGTGATGATAATGCTTTTCTTTTCTCTTTTATGTGTA
>CAJVPQ010002888.1:0-12473 GCA_910591825.1 Funneliformis caledonium
TTATATAAAAATTATGGAAAATATTTAAGCAATAGGAGAAGACACTATACAAAATGATGTTATGGAAGAAGCCTTAACCTTCTATGTCGATAACATTGTACTTCCAAACTCCGCCTTTTCAACTTTATAAAATTAAGTAATCTATTAAAAAATCAGAGTTGGATTAGTTGGATTATAATAACAAGAGAATTTCTGGATATAGAAATTAATACTCATGATGTCAGAATTTAAGTACAAAGTTTTCTAATATATGATGTCAAATTGTAAATAAAATGCACAAGAACATTGATTGATCACATCTTAGTTGTTCAATAATATAGAAACCACCACCACCATACATGTTGGCAAAATTCAATCAAGAAAATTCAAAACTTTTGAAAAAATACAACCAATTCTCGAAATCAAATTACGATTTTCACTCATGATAGTGATTAATTAATAATGCTTGATAAAAAAATTCATTGTGTATTAATTGGTTAATATGTGTATTTATTAATACGAAGCTTGAATTCTATTTAATCATGTGATTAATTATTAATATATATTTATCACGAAATTCTTCATTGAATAAATAAAAAGAAAAATTAAATTTCTCTTGACAACAAAATATTGTTATATATGTATATACAGTGAAACTTCAGTATGTTATACAATTTGACATGAAAAGTGATTCATATTTAATAGGCAAAAGCAATTGGATTAATAAAAAAAAATAATCACATTACTATTACTATTACAGTTTGTGATGATAATGACCAATTTTGATCCCTGAAATTGTTAGTAATACCAATGTTCACTTTGTGTGGAAAGAGCGAATCCCTTTTCCATCAAGTATACTGTACCAATATATATATTAAAACCCGACGATTATAGAAAAAAAAATTATAAAAAAAAATCGCGGTAATTCGCAATTTTTTTTGTTTAAAGTACAATTAAATAAAGAATATATCGGAAAAAAAAAATTATTAAAATCGCAAATTAAAAAAAATTAAAAAAAAAAAAAAAAAAGGAAAATTAAAATAAAAATACAAAAATTAAAGAGTTATGTTTTTATAAAAACACCAATGATGAGTTAGCGTTAAGATTAGGGTTAGAGTTAAAGTGGGGTTTAGGGTTGCAACGGGACAAGCAGCTAGTAATATTAAGAAGTTAAAGAAAATTTACCGTTCCCTAAAACGGTAACACGTGAAATTTTATTAAATGCTATTATAGATGTAGATTAAAAACCCTCCTTATAAACGATCAAAATTATTTAAAATAATGATTTTATCTGGAATTAAAAGGGCTTCTCTTGTTTCATGTCGCTTACATAGCAGAACAGTTAATTCTCGTTATAGTAACGCATTTTCCTTTGTTGTTACAAAACGAACGCGAGCAATAAATGTTTCTGCTTCAAGATTTCAACAGAAGTCACAAGAAAAGGAACGACCTTTTGCAGGTAAATTTATCTTTTTTAAACATTTTTATATATATATATATATATACAATGATAAATCTTTTATCTTACCATAGAACGATTAAATGAAACTTGGAAGAAAACTAAAGTAACCTGGTATCCTATACCGATCGGATTAGGAATAGCTTTCATTGCATTTCAACACTTGCTTCGCGTTTATACCCGTGAAAAAAAAAGAAAAGAGCAAGATTCATCAATTGAAATTGAAAGTCGACCAGTTGTTATAGGCCCCTGGCAGGTAATCTAATTGTATATTAAATACGTTTATTTCTTCCTTTAAAGCATTTTTAATTAGGGTTGTTTTCTTTTTTTTAGGTGTATTTAATTGATTCTCTTCCGCTTCGTGCATTCTCTAGATTATGGGGTCGAATTAATAACGAATATGAATTACCCGTTTTTCTGAGAGAACCTTGTTATAAGTTCTATAGTTGGTTATTTAAATGTAATTTAGAAGAAATAGAAAATACCGATCTAAAAAGTTATCCAAATTTAGGTTCTTTTTTCTATAGATCATTAAAGGCGGATGTGAGACCAATAGAAGATGCAGCACTTGTGGGTCTGGATATAACTTTAGTTTGATATTTAATTTGAATTTTTTTGTTAATTAACTTTTTTTTTATAATGGAATATTTAAAAGGTATCACCAGCGGATGGCAAAGTTTTAAGTTTCGGATTAGTTAAAGAAGGAAAAGTTGAGCAAGTAAAAGGCGCAACTTATTCACTGGATGCACTTATAGGCCGAAAAGAGGAAAAACGTGTAATGAGTTCAGAAAACCACCATGCTGAAATAGCTTCATCGACTCACATTGCTGACGAAAAAGAATTTGCAAACCTTAATGGTATCACGTATTCCCTGGATACTTTACTTGGTGATGATACAGATAATGCTCTTAAACAGGAGAGCAGTGTTGGTGAAGATGCTTCAATTCAATCGGAAGAGAATGATATAAAAAAGGAATTAATTGTGGCGAAAAATGTGATAAGTTATACATTTGGACACCCTTCTGGACATAAATTGAGAGAGGGGAATACACTTCATTATTGTGTAATATATCTTGCTCCTGGAGATTACCATAGATTTCATTCACCAACCAGTTGGGTTGTTGAAACGAGGCGACATTTTGCAGGTACGCTGTAATCATACTCTTTATATAAACAGGTTTACGACGATATCCCGACACCCAGAATCCCGACTCCAAAATCCCGACATACCCAAAATCCTGATGGACTTTAATCCCGATTGTCAAAATCCCTAAACCTAACCCTAACCCCATTCTAACCTTAATTCAACGCAATAAAAAAAATATAACCCAATTCTAACCCTAACCCTAATCCTAATACTAAACCTGATCAGTTTAGTATATTTCAATAATTATCGCATTTAATATGTATCAGACTGCGTCACGGTCTTTTTTTAAAAAATATAGGTCGGGAATTTTGAACAGTCGGGATTATGTCCATTCGACCATCGGGAACATGGACTATCGGGATTTTGGGTATGTCGGGATTTTGGAGTTGGGATTCTGGACTGTGGGGATTCTGGGTGTCGGGATATTTGTAGGATCCCACATAAACAATGTCATACTATACTAATGTTTATTTTTAGGGGAATTATTTTCTGTATCACCATACATGGTAAATATGCTACCAGATTTATTTGTTTTAAATGAACGTGTGGCATTACTTGGAAGATGGAGATGTGGATTTTTTTCAATGATTCCGATTGGAGCAACAAATGTTGGTTCTATCCGAATTAATTTTGATAAGGTGATTTAATGAATTAGTTTAATTGTATCAAATTAGGAAAAATAAAAAAAAGTGCTTTTCTATAGCTCATAATTATTATCTTAGGCTCTCCGTACTAATCGAAGAGAAGATTTACCAGTTGGAACATATACGGAGGTTTCTTATAAAAAAGCAAGTAAATTGCTTGGCGGACAACCATTGAGAGCTGGTGACGAAATGGGAGGATTTTGTTTGGGTTCGACTATAGCTTTGGTATTTGAAGCGCCATCCGATTTCAAGTTTTGCGTGGAAACAGGACAAAAGATCAAATATGGACAAAAGGTAGGAGAAGTTTAAGGACATTCATAGTTATCTTCATATGTTCTTGGCGCAGCACATGATTATGGGACATTTCAAGTGTTTTGAAATTGGATCAGTTAACAGGTTTCTTAATTTCATAAGTGCAGATTAAGGGGTAATTAGGTATTATATAATTTCATTAAGAAACATCCAAATATAAATATAAATTCGTCTATTATGAGGATTCATATTGAGAGAGTTTCTCATTTAAATCCAAATGAAAATTAAAAACAAGTGATTTATGCTTATATAAAAATAACTTTTCTTTGTATAGAAACAAATTATGATAAAATATCTAACATTTAAAACATTTAATAAAATTCTCAATGGCAAAAATAGATAAAAGTGTTGTAAGTCCTTATTATAAAGTTCGGACATGCTCATTTGGTACAATTCTATATTATTACTGAGGTGGCGTTATACGCTCTGCATAATTTAGAGTCCATTCGCGAGCTATAAAATATAATTGGATTAAAAAAAAAATAAATAAATCAACATGTATTTAAAAGATAAACTATTACACTTGTACCTTTCGCGATAGCTTCTGGTTCGTTATCTTTCCAGTGTTGCGCTACATCATTTGCTAAAGGATCATCAGGATTCGGGGCTGAAAGAAGTGCTTGTATGGAAAGAAGTACAGTACGAATTTGTAATGCGGGTGACCATTTATCTGATATAAATTGTAGAGAAGTCTTATAAATCAAAAAAATATATATAAAAATAAATTTTATTTTTCTTTAAAAAGAAATCCACAAACCTTTTAAAATGTCCAAACAGATTCTGCCTAGCTTATCAATGTTTGGATGATATATTCTAGTTAAAAAACGAACTTTTGGTGGTGTCATGGGATATTCCTCAGGAAGGAACAATTCAAGTTTAAAAATTCCACCTAAAATAATTAAACGAAAAAGTTGAAGGAAACATTTTATTTAAAGTTCTAATATAATAAAAACAAAGCAAACCTTCAAAAGGAGACTGTTCCGGTCCTGTAATATCAACGTCAAAATAACGAAGGTTCTCTTCATGAGGTCTGGCGTTAATACCAGGTGCTGCATCTGCAATTAATCGTTCGGTTTCCTAAATAACAATTTTACCGGATCATGCAGTAATGTTATTAGTAAAAATAATGAGAAAAATAAAAAAGAATAGTACCTTAATGATTCTTTTTGGAAGCATGGACATTTTTAAAAAGTGAAAAAGAATTAAAAGAATTGTAAAATGGTAAAAAAAAAAAAAAATGGTTTAATTTAGTATAGTCCCATGATACACGTGAGGGTGCTGATTGACTATTTTCAATTGAAAAATATATATGTATAAAAAGATTAGCTCAATCCGGAAAAATTATTTTATGATATATTTTTTTTTACTAATATGCTTTTGTTTTTTTAAATAAACTTGCCCCATTTTTCATGTTGCGGTCAAGTTAATGTTCTTTTACTGTGTTTGTGCGTTATAAAACCACAACACGCACGAGCTTGCTTCATCTAAAAAACTTAAGCAAAGCTTAATTTCTTTTATGAAAAGAAATCAACAAATTTTAGTGTAAATCACTTTAATAAATTTCTTAAAACCTTTGAAAACTTCTTATATACCTTTGAAGCGAGGTTTTTTTTTTTTTTTATTAATTTTTCTTTTGATTTTATTAAAACCTTTCCTTAATTCTATTAAACTCAAAAACGATTTATTTTTAAAAATCAAAAAAATCAAAAACGCATTAATATGACTAAAAAATCTAAATCTTCCGTATCATTTTGTACCAAATATACCATTGATAAAATGCGATTAGCAGGACAAACTCCTACGTTGACCGAATTGAATCAAGCAATTGTTAGTGAAGCAAAATATCATAATGATTGGTACGCAGCAGCTTCATTATTTAAAGATTTTGACAAAATTGTATGGGAAAGGTTATCTCGTCTATCAGATAACAGACAAAATAATAATGACAAGGAGAAGATTCAAAGTGATGATATTTGTTACGATTTATTACCAATATTATCATTAAATCAAATTTGGGAAGGTACACCAACTCCATTGCAACCATTAACCCCAAAAGAATTAAAACTTATTAGATGTGTATATCAAATTATGATACGATATGCTCCATCGGTCAAAGAAGCAAACTATTATTATCTTCATTTGCTTCATAATCATCTTGATACTCCAATTTATGATGATGAATGTATCAACCATTGCTTGAATTCATTGATTTATCTGATCTCTACCAGTAATATCACGGATTATTTGGAAATCGGATTGGAACTTGTAGAAATTGCATTGTCACGTGGAATAGGAAAAGATCCATCAGGAATATTGGAAAGTGTATCAAAGAATATCATGGCATACCATGGATTAAAAATGCGTAGAGACGGTCACGTAACAAAGGTTTTACCTGTTAAACCCGTTAACCTTAAAGGACATGCAGATCGTTCGAAACGTAAGAATAAAAAAAAGAGAGGGGAAAAACGTAAAATTAATAAGCTTGGTGATTCAGTTAAAAAAGTTCATGATTTAAAACCTAATAATGATTCTTCACTAAAGAGTAATGATTATTCTTTGGATTTGGAGGATGGTTCAACTTTTCACTTGGAAGATGAATCTTTTGATATTGTCGATGATAGTGATGAAGAGTTGAAGAGTAACATCACCCTTGATAGTGATGAGCAGATCATCATATTTAATGAATTTATGTATTTTGAGCAATTCGAGCGTCTTGTTGAAGAAAATGAATTGGATGTAACTTTGGTAACAAATGTTACAAATGAAAACAAATATTAATAAGAATTTGGATGTGGTAATCTTTGTCTCATTTATTAATTTATTTGATCTCTTTTCCTAAATGATCATTCTATTTTACAAATAGTTCTAAGTCGAAAATAGAAAAGCAGAATTGTATAATATAAGAATTTATACAAAGCTATTTTATTCAAATTCCTATTAGCGAAATTTCTTTTGTTTTTTCAAAATTTCAAAACGTTACAAAACGACAAATAGTAAGTTAACCCAAACTATTTATACATATAACCGGACGAATATTCAATAAATAAAGTAGTAAACTATTTTATTATACTGATTGATGTTACTTTGCAATAATGCAATTTTTATCTAAAAAATAATGCATTGTTAATTAAATAAAGTATAACATATAATGATTATTTGTTGTGATAATTTGATATAGCTTTTAAAAGTTGCCTTATAAGTATGAAGAATAATATAACATAAATGATTAAATATAAAAAATAAAGAAAAAAATAAATAAATAAATAAAGATATATTAAACATATCAATTAAAATTTTTAAAAAAAAAGTAAATCTTATTTCATCTTATAATTTAAGTAATATTATATAAATAAGAAATATGAAAACTAATTTATATAATAATATATAATGAAAATAAATTATTAAATAATTATTTTTTTTAATATTTTTATTTAATTTAAAATTTTTTTATTAATTTTTAAATTATTTTACAATAATATTATATTATATTTAAATCTTTTAATAAATATAACTATATATTATAATAAGAAGATCAGCTGACGCAATATGATATACGTGACAGAAGTCACATTAACTGCGCTACATTAGACGACGAAAACGGCGAAGATGAGAAAAATGTTTTAAATGAAGGTTACGTAAAAAACCCAGAAGCTGCCGGAAAATTCTTTTATAATATTAATTACTTTATATTATTAATCATTTATTATTAGTAATTAATTAGTATTTTATTTATTTATATTAGTAAAATTTAGTATAAATAGGATAGCTTTAGAACTTGATTAAGACAGACAATATTAGACAGCAGTAGATAACAGTAGATAACAATTTATAAATAATTAAATAATTAGAATTTAATTAGTTTTTATTACTAATAAGATAAATACTAATAATAGTTATATACTAACAAATATAATTGTATCAAATTTTGATCCTATAATAAAATTCTTAAAGTTTATTCTAATATACATTATCATTTAAAATAATAATTATTTGTAAACCCTTTAGAGCTCTTCCTAAAGTATTAATTAAAGCTGAATCCCTTTATTAATCTTGCGTTAATACTAATTTTTTAATTATTAATATCATAAGATAACAGTAGCAAACCTACTAAAAATTTTTTCTATACTCAAAGTTTATTAAGTAAGTAATTCTGATGTAAATCATTAAATTATACAAATTTGGTATTATTAACTAAATATTAAATTTATATCAGGTCATTCTTTAAGATTTGGGCTTTAAAATAAATATAAATTATGATTTTAACCCTCATAATTAACTTGTTATAAGTTTTTAAAAGTAATTAATAATAGTTACGTTTCTTTTGTAGGTCACTATATATTTTAAAAAGGCAGTAGAAATAAGCCAAAATTATAATAGAATTTCAGAATAAAATTTAAAATTTAATAAATTAAAAGAATCAATTAAGATAAATAAAATTATTATTTGATTGCCAAGATATATCATATTATTGAGAATTTTGTTAGTTTTGATTTAATTTTAAGTAATAACATATTGTTGCAAAAAATATTGTTACTATCTATATAAATTAAATTCTATTTAAATGATTCATAGTACAAGATTTTCATAATTCAAATAATAATCTTACAATAAAATATCCTCATAAAATAAATAATCATTGTATTTAATAGTATATTAAACTGTAGCTAAAAATTAAGTAAATTAGACTTAATTTATTATTTTATTAATAATAAATAATTATTAAAATAAATATTTTTTATACCTTTTAATACATTAGATGAAAATCTTTCAACTAACTTATCTGATTATTTATCTTTTAAATTTAATACTTTATTTGTCAAATCTGATTTACTTCTATATTGTTCTTTTAAATACTAAAAATATTCAATTGATATTAATTAAAGGTTGATCATTATCAAATATCCCAATCTTAATAGGAAATTTTTTTGAAAAAAAGTTGTGTTATCTTAAATCATTATAAAAATAGATTATTAACATAATAAATATCAATTAATAATAATTATAATATACTGTATTTACTGATATGAAATTAAGATCAATATAAACTGATAAATTTTTACTATAAGTAAAGATGGTCTACATAATTATTTTCAAATTTTAATTGAGTTGCAACTTAATTAAACTATAAGAAAATTTAATTGCGCTATAAGTTATAATATAATTGTACTATTTTTTTTAATTGTAGTGATCATAATTCTTTAAATCCTCCCTGAGAGTTTAGCCTTAAAATAAAAATATAGTCTGCTAAGTGCTTAGTAGTTTACTAGGAGAAGATAGTTTTCTCCCAAAAGTTAAGGACTTAAATTAACTATAAGTTTCTCCAATCTAAGTCTGATTATATGCAACACCATCAAAATAAAGTCCAATAGATTTTGCATCTGATTTTACTAATTCTTTCAAAATTGTAAATAATAGAATACCTAGTGAAATAGATGATAATGATGATAATACAAAAATAGTAATATAAGCTTTTTCAAATAATAAAATTTTTGTATGAAACTCTTTCACAGTCATTAATTAAGATATTATTAATATATCAATTGGAACTGATCCTATCTATTATTAATATGTTTTGCAAACTTTTATCATTTTAAAAACTTTTATTTAATCCTTTGTATATATAGTTAAATTATAATAATTGTATACTGATCGTTAAATTGTAATAAACTCTTCAAATACAAAAGAATTAATAGTATAAATATTAAAAATCTCTTTATTTAATTTTTTTTATGCATATAATCTAATTGTTGGCCTAGTTATATTTGTAGTAATCTATCAAATTTATAATATACTAATTAATATTAATACTATAAGAAAATCTGTAAAACTTTTATTATATTATTTAATCTCATACATTAAGGTTACTTCATATTCTATTTTATAAAGAACCTTAGTAACTACTTATGTTTTATCAAAAAATATTAAATGTTGCTCATCTATAGTTTGTTAATTATAAAAATTATATATTTCTAATCTATTTTTCAAGTCTATTTACTTTTACAGCTTTTAAAATTTGACTAAAGGCTGAATATAATTTAATAAATAAATAATAAAAATTATCCTTAAGTTCAAGAGTAATATAATTAAAAAGATTTTTGAGAACATCAGATGTAGTTAATCTAGATCTATATTTGAGTATATTTGTGATAACATTATAAAACTGTTAATAATCTATTTTAAGTCATATAGTATCTGGCTTATGATTAAATTATCTAAATATAGTTTGAGAAATTTTTTGTCTTTCTTTAAAAAGGAACAAATAATCAATTTGAGTAAGTAGAATTGCATATAATAATTATGTTTATTAAATGATTTATTAAAAATCAAAGATGCATAAAATTTTAAATAAGTTTTATCTATACCTTTATCATGTTTAAAGTATCCTTTAGCCTTTTCATTATCATCAAAAAAGATATCATTTCATAAAATTTGATAATTTTTATCATTTATTTTATATTTAGCTAATACAGCATAATTACAAGAAAAAATCCATTACAAACTATTTATTAAATAAGGTATTATATTAGCATTAATTACAAATTCTATTTAAAAAAAAATTACATAAAAGATTATTATTACCTTTGTATTTTGAATTGATATTATATTACAATTATTATTATTATTATATTGTGAATCACTATCATAATTTCAATATTAATGTATTAAGAAAGAAAAGTTATTCATATTTTTTTAGATTCTTTTTTGTCAACTATTACTTTATTATTAATACAGTATATAATGTAGTATTAAAATGAGTTCATAAGTGATCATTAGGTTGATTTAAAATAATTAATTTTTCTGTATCATAATAATAATAATACATATGCTTTTCATCTAATTTTTCAAAGTTTTCATCAAGTAGTATATTCTATTATTATACTAATTAAATGATTCCATTTAAAATTATTTTTCTTTTCTTTTTTTAAAATTAAAGGAAAATTTGCAGTATTTATTCTTAATATTTTACAAGTATTAAAACTCTTCTTATAAAGAAAATTAAATAAAGTTACACTTAAAAGTAGTTATTCATATAAATATTTAAAGCATACTTTGATAGTAATTATTTAATTAAATAATTTAATAACTAGTTTACTAATATTCAGGATTAGATTAATATTAACTTTTTTAATATAAGGTATAATATAAATATATAAATATAATCTGATTATTTAATGACAAAATTTTATCCTTTAAAAATAAATTTATTTTTAATATGAAAAATATGTACACTTTATTCTAAAAATTATATAATCATTTTATTAATAAAGATATATGATACTAATAGATAAAGTTGTTGATATATCTTTAATATGTAATTAAATAGATTAACCAGTCATAAAATAACTTAGTGTAATCTAAAATATGTAAATAACATTTTATCTAAAAAAAAAAAATAATTTGTTATTTATTTAAAATCAAAATAATAATATCATAAATTTATATAAAGAATAAAAATTATTATTTATTTAATAATTATTAATTATTAAGAATTTAAATATTTTTATATATATTTTTAATTCATTAATAGTCAAATTAATACAATTTTTATTTTCTTTATACCTTACTTTATTTCTTAAATTGCAGTATAAATTTTATATTTTTATCAATAATATTTAATTGTTTTTTAAAAAAAAAGAAATTAAAAATTAAATAATAAGTCAAATTTTTGATAAAATTTAATTTATTAAGAAAATTTTATGTAAATAATAAATATATTAAAAGGATAAAATTCTAATGATAAATTACAAGTTAATTTAGAAATTTTGCCTTTTATTTTTATTATTATTTTTATTAGTATTTTTAATTAATTTATCTAAAATTTTTTTTAAATATTTTAAATCTTATTTATGAGTAAAATGATAATTATAAATTTTATCATCTAATAAAAACTCACTTAATAGATTAGATGAATTGAATATTATTTGAAAATAAAAAAAAAAGTTCATATATTTTGTAATTAAATTTATTTTTGAATATTTAAAAGATTTGGTTTAATAGTTTTATATAATTTTATAAGATATATATAAAATATTACATAAAAAGAATTTTAATTACTAAATTAACTTATCTAAAATTTTATTTAAAAAATTTACAGGTAAATTTATCTGTCTGATAATTATACATTTTACTGATCTTAAAATTAGCAAGCAAAATTTGCTAATTTTTTACTTGTTTAACAATAATATATATTTTGCTGACCTTAAAATTTGTAAGTAAATTTATCTATCTGACAATTTATATATTTTAAAAAATTAAAGTTTACAAACAAATTTAACTATTTGACAATCTAAAAAATAATAGTATTAAATATAACTATAAAATTCAAATTATTAAGATATTATATGGATATTGTTAAGAAAATCAAGTTCTTAGAAATTTTTAACAAAATTAAGATTTTTATTATATTTTAATTTTTATATTATTAGATTAATATATTAAGTTCTTAATTTTAATTAAAAATTTCTCAGAAATTGATTTTTCTAAAAATCCTCCTATGTATAAAATTTTATATAATACATATAATTTAAAATAATTTTGCTATGTATTACCGGCAGTGATCATTACTGGTGTTTATGTTATCATGTAACATGTGTTCTATTTGACGTATTATTTATTTCATTATTGTTTTAGCTTTATCACGTGACTTTCGTTATTGTTTTTACTGTTTTATTAATTTTTTTCCTATATTGCGTCTGTTTTACTATTCCTCTTTACACCCTTCATCTTCTATCATTGAAGATTACCTTTGACTAATGATTATTGCCAGTTTCTTGTTAATTTGATAGAATATTTGAAAGTAAGGGAATATCACTAGAATATATAATATGTTTGATAAGCTTACTATGTTGTTGCTGTTGACTTCTTTCACACTAACCGTTTGAAACTACCTTATATCTATAAGAACTGTTTAATGTTATCATAGTTAGCTTGT
>CAJVPQ010002889.1:0-12470 GCA_910591825.1 Funneliformis caledonium
TTGTTGCTGAAAATTTCTTTTGTATTATATCAGCTGAAGCTTTATTATTTTTTTTAACAATTTTTTTTAAAATTTTGTGATCTTTATCATCAAGTAACAGAGGCTGACCACTTCTTTTTTTGTTTAACATGTCATCTGAATCTCTATATCATTAAATTATTGTTCTAACTGTGGACTCTGATCGATTCATAATTCTAACAATATCGGACTTTCTGTGGCCACTTTTATATAGTCTGATTATTTGTGCTCATTCAATAATGGTAAGTTCAGGATTTTTACCTATTTTGTTAGAAATAAGTTATTAGATTGATTATCATTACGTTATATTTATTTATGTTTATAATTATTTTTATTTTATATGTGTTATAATAACAAACAATTATATAAACAAGAATCAGGGCTTTCAATTGGTATCAAAATCAATTGATTTTATTATATACAGTTTTGAATAAAATTCAAAAAACTGATCACGTAAACTTATTTTCAGGTAGTGTAGTATATCAAGGCATTATTGATATCAGAATTTGACTATTGTTTAGTAGCATAACTTAAGCTCTCATTAGTAAATATATCATTGATAATTTCTTCATCATTCAGTTTTTGTTTCTTCTTTATGTTTATGATTATTCATTTAAGGTTAGTTGATAATACTTTTGATTGAATATTTGACATGTGATTAGTTGGTTGAATTGCTTAATATCAATAGTTTGTTGTTAATAAATTATAAAGTAATTATAATTTGGATTATTGTCACTCATTTTCAAATAAGATAAAAATTTTCCTCTATTATATTTGTAGATGGTAATATTCTAAAGACATCAATAATATATTCTTGAGAAAATTCTTTTAAATTTTGAAAAATAATAATTTTGATTTCATGATAATAATTTTACTAGCTATATCAGCCACTTTTTATTTTATTTTACTTTTATATCTAAATTGATCAAACCAAAAAAAATTTCAATTTTTTTTAATTTACAAAATGGCAATCAAAATAATCATTTATTAAAGGATGTAAAAAAAGTGTATAAAAAGGCAAAGAAAAAGCATTTGAAAAAATTATATAAGTTGAAGAGGTTGAGAAAGTTGAATAGTCAAATAAAACTTGAAAAAGATAAGGAAGTAAAGATTATTTGAAGTATAATAAGAAAGATTTGGAATTTGAAATAGAAGTGTCAGAAAAAGAAAAAAAGTATTAAAAAGAAAGGAAAAGGAGAGACTCAAATTACAAATTATGAGATAAGTTAGTTAAATTGACAGAAATGGTAATGAATAAATTGCATAAAAAAATTATTTTTTATTTTATCTATTTATTATTTGTGTATTATTTGATATTGACTAATTTATTCTTTCTTTTTTTCTCTTTACTATTATATCAGGTAAGTGCGAATTATCTAATTTTTTAGTAAATATATAATTATATATATATATATATATTCATCCATTCACTTATTTACTTTGTTCTTGAATTTATTTTTATTTCTTTTATTATTAAAAATTAGATAATATTATATATCAATTTATATGTTTTATTTAGATACAATATTTTCTAATTATATTGATAATGAAAAAACTTAATTACTTAAAAAAATATTTAGCATTTTAGTTCTAATATATTCTTATATTATTATATTACTAATTATACTAAATATTCATTATTATCCTTTCCTTTCCTGCTTTTTATCATTAAATACGCCTTAAAAAAATATTACACTATTATAAAATAAATTATTAATATTGGTAAATCAATGTAAAATAGCTGTTATTTCATTTTTGTCTTCTTTGTTATCCTATTGACTATTTATTTAGTTTTACAATATTTCTTAAGTGAAAGCTTAAATATAGTATTATAGCATTATTTTTTTTTCTAACCTTTACAAATAAAATAAAAATGTGAAGAAAATCTGAAAATATCCTTTTCTATCATCTTTTACTCAAATCAACAATATAAGTGAATACCAAATTAATAAACAGAAATTTCTTATTTATCGTCCTTCAAAATATGTTAATATACTATTAAGATTATATAATGCTACTTTTGAAATTTTCAAAGATACTTAGATAAAAAAAAATAATTGTGTATAAAGATATTATTAATGAACTCTCAATTGTATTAAAACTATAACAGATATTTATTCTAATAAATTTTACATAAGCAAGAATTTTATGAACAAATTTGTGAAAAGTAAAGATATTCAGTTTAACGATATATTTTCATATAATAGAATTTTAAAATATAATGTATACATAAAACGCATACTATATCTTCTTATTAAAGTAAAAATGAAATCAGCACTAGTAAATATGATCTCATTATTCAGATAACCATTTCCTATATAAGTAAGTAAGAATTAAAAAATGCTTAAATGATCTTAAATGATGTAACATGTCATACTTTATTATAGTATTTTGTGTATGTAAATTAGAAATTATTTATATTGAAAAACCAATTGTTGGACTCTTAATAAGCTTTATACCATTCATTTCTATGAATAATCAAATTCACTTGAAGAAAATTGCAAAAATTATTATAACCTTATATATAGTATGTGATAATCTGAAAATATATTATAAAGAATTTTATCTAATCTTATATCTCAATTAGTAAATGAACAATAGTTAAATTCAATAATAAGGAGAAATTTTTTTAATGATCTGTATAAGCTTCTTGAAAGGTTGAAATAAAAAACAAAGAGATGATTATTATTATATATATATAATAATACTACCAAGATATGCATTATTTGTGCTATAAAATTGAAAAGATACCAAAACTATTTATTTTCAAATATACAACATGAATTTTATATGATAATTATAGAATTTATTGATAACTAGATATTATATGATTATAAGGGTTAGCTTAATTAGATTATAAAGGAATTATTAATAATATTAATAAGACTATCATTTATTTACACTACAATAATATTATTTTTGCAGACTTTTGTGACTCTAAAATCTTGGTTATCAAAAAAAATTTACTAATAGATTTTGATTAGGCTATCTAAAGAATGTAAAACTCTATTTATCATTTATTAAGTCAGATATTATTTGGCCAACTGAAGCTGAAGATAATAAATTATTAAAGAAGAAATAAATTGAAATCAGAGATAAATCATTTGAGAAATAATACTACTTTCTATTTATTTTTATTTACTTTGTTTTATAATTGAAATAATAAAGAAAAAAATTTTCATTTTGTTTTATTTTCTATTTTTATCTAGTATTCATATAAGTAGTAAAAATAAAATTTGACAGTTAAATTAGAATTTATTTATTTTTAATTGTATACTTTTTACTTTTTTCTGATTTCTACACAGTTTATTGATCATAATTTTTTTTACTTTTTTATAATAGGTCATATACTCTAAGATAGTGATATGCACTTGAAAGATTAGAAACATTCTTAGAAATACTTTTAAAAAAGTTGAAAGCGTAATTCTCTAATAAATTTATTTAAATTAGAAGTTTCTAATCAAATTTTATACTATTAGAGTCATAAAATACATATCACTGCTTTAGAGAAAAAGTTTTGCAGATTAAAATCTAATGAATATAAAACAAAAAAGTTTCTAATTAGACATGAAAACTAAATTTTCACCCTTCAAAACTATGATCTAATCAAATAAAAAAAAATTTACTACAAACAGTAATAATTGAATTGACTTGATTTAAAATATGTTAAATGCTAAGCATTACCTATGAATCATGAATTATATTTTTCTGGATGAGTATATAAAAAAATATTCTTATTATTATCAATACACTATAAGAGAAAAATATAAAAATTAATAACCTTTTAATTAATATAATTCTTTAATATGAAATCAGATAAAATATTTTATAATAGTTATATTCACTGCATTTACAAATAATTATTAGAATAACCTTTGGATTACTGGAATTACTATTACAATAGTAATATAATTTTAGTTGAAAAAAATGCTGTCTGTTATATGTCATTGTATTATAATAATAATCTAAATGACACTATTGAAGAATTAAAAGTTACTTCTGCTAGTTTAGGATTTTTAGTATTATTTTATATTGTAGTATTATTATAGCTATTTTTGTAATTTTGGAAATTTTGGTATTAATTTTGTATATTTAGTGCCAAATCAGCAGAAAAGCAATACTTTAAAATATTATTTAAATTGAAGAATCAATTTTAAATAATTAATGATAATATTTATCCTTACAGTAGTGGTTATAAGTATCTGACTCTTCATAATTTATAAAGTTAATTAATAATATCTATTAAATTTTTTTTTAAATTTAAGTTTAATACTAATCTTGATAATCTGTAAACTTATAAATTTATATCATATATAGTTTAGAAGTTAGATGAACAGTAGATATTATGTTTCAAAAAAATGACTTTTTTTTATGTAAATAATTACATTTTTTATTATTTAATACCTAAATTCCTTAAATGTATAGATTTTTTTTTAATATATTAATTTTTTAGGAGTTATTACACATTTTTTATAAAATTTTAAACAGATTATATAGATAATTAGAGAACTTCAATAATACTGTATTCTTCCTTTTAATTTTTGAATAATGCTTATATTTATTAAGTTTTTTGTCAAATTTATTCTAAGTTATCTTTTCTAAAAATTCACAGATATAAGCCAAAAGATCACTTTTATAAAATTATATATAAAATTAATATCAGATATTTATTGAAAAAAAATTGATTTATCAAATTGTAAATCTGAAAAATCACTATAATATGGACTTTAAATATTATAACTTTTGTTTATTATTAAAATCTTTATTTAAATGATATTTTTAAAATATAATAAACATCATAATTTTATTACAATAGATATAAAGTAGCTATATTTTTAAAATTATATTTCAGTCATTATTGAAATTTATATAAAAAAAATTATTTTGTTTAATTTATTAAAAAATATTGGCATTTTACAATCAAAATTTATTGATCATCTAATTTTTGATTTATATATTATATAAGCTTATATTTTACATATGATCAACATTGGTATTATACTTAAATTTTAGAAAATTTTAATGAGTATTATTAATTAACTTTAAAAATTATGAAAGGTCAAATACTTATGATTGCTACTGTATATCAGTTTTATTATAATGAAAAATGTTTATTGGAATAGTTATGATTAATTCAGCTTTGATAATTTAGATTAAATTTAAAAATACAATTTAACAAAGAAGATAACTTAGATATAACAAATATAGAATGAAATTTATTTTGTGATTATGAATCATCAATTCCTATAAAGACTTTAAAATGTTTGAAAGAAATGTGAAAACTAATAACTTTCAGTAACTTGTCTTGCATACTTAAGAAAGTAAACTTCAGATAAAATCATCCTAGAATTTGATATTCAGTATTTAAGTATTATTTATTTTATAAAAAATACTTTTAATAATAGATTTCATAATAAAAAAAAATAATCTAACAAATATTATAATCACATTACATAATTAAACCTGATATTAAAAATATTACATTTTAATCTTTTATGTTTAATATATCTTTTTTATTTAAACTAATTTATTTTTATAAATAAATAAAAATAAATGTAATTATCTATGTATTTATCTAGCAAAGAAAATAATTATTTAGAAAATAATTAATTATTGTGATTATATCAAAGAAAAAAAAAATTAAATTCTTGATTATTTATGACGAAAAATGATTCTATTTTTCGATGCGACGTTGTATGAATTACCATGGTAATTCATTACATGTTTTCTACATGCATAAGCTCGAGCGAATCTTCTCTCACATCCCCGTTTAGTGCATTTATATGGTCTTTCTCCAGTATGAAATCTCAAGTGTTGTTTACAGTTGCTTTTATGGGAAAATTTTCTATCACAGCCTTTCCATTCACAATTATATGGTTTATCTCCAGTGTGAATTCTCTTGTGACATTTTAAGGTATATAAGTGTGAAAAATTTTTTTCACAATTCGCCCAATCACATTTGTATGGTCTTTCTCCAGTGTGAGTCCTTTTGTGGACTTTTAAACCAGATTTACGTGTAAATTTCATTCCGCAATTTGACCAATTACAAACGTAAGGTTTTTCTCCCCTATGAACTCTTAAATGTTCAGTTAAGGTAAGCTGTTGGGCAAATACCTTTTCACAAAGGTTCCAAGTGCATTTGAAAGGTTTTTCTCCAGTATGGGTTCTCTCGTGACATTTCAAATTATATAACTTTGCGAATCTCCAGTGACAACCTGACCATTCACACTCGAATGGTCTTTCACCAGTATGTACTCTCAAGTGCATTTTTAAAGTATATTTCTTCGAAAATCTATCTTCACAACCTGGCCAATTACATCTGTATGATCTTTGAACGGGATTGGATTTTCTCACGCTATGAATCCTCATATGATTTAGCAAGCCCCTCGCATTTGAAAATTTTTTTCCGCAGTTTATTTCACTACATGTGACATTATGTACCTTTTTATGCACTTGAAGACCTCGATGTGAGAGAAATACTTTCTGGCAACCAGGCGTATTGCAAAGAAATTTATTTTTTCGTATTTTCTTCGCATTTGCATCGCTGGTTTTTGTAACAACCTTGTCGCAAATGTTATTGTCTTTCTTGTGATCCTCAATTAAGTGGCGTTCTATCTTCATGATACCATTACCCTCATCGAAATTTTCGTCACGATTATCAACGTCAACGCTACCAAAACTATGATCATCTTGCATGTTACTAATAAGGGTATCCATATCGCTAGATTCATTAGATTCATATCTCTAGTAATGAAAGGAGGGGAAAAAAAAGATATTTAGCGAATTAATGATAAAATTTATTTGAAATTGTTTAGAGAAAAAGTACATTTATATTGTAAATTTACCACAAATTTTGAATTATCGTTACTATAATCAAAGCTTGGAAAGGCAGATAAAGGAGAATTTAACGTAGTAGTTGTGACTTGTCTTTTATCGTGTAATGCGTATAATGATGGATTATAAAAGCTGTTAAAGGAACGAGGCATCGAAAGAGGCATCGATAATTGATTCATCTTGACCAAACTTTTTTATTTTTTATTCGTGATATTATATTTTTTAAAAAATAAACTCTCTAAAAAAAAGAGCGTAGTGATCTTAAAATAAAATAATCTTTGCTATAACTTGAATAAATTTGAGAAAATTTAAAGGTTGGAGTTTTAGGAGAAAGAAATAATTATTTGGAAATAAACAGACACGCAAAGGTAACGTTTTTATTTACTTACATTTGTTTGTTTGTTTGTTTTTTTAAAAAAAAAAAAAAAAATTACACGCGATATTGTTCTATATTAAATAAATTTGTCACCCTCTGTTTTTCCATTTTTAGATTTGAAAAATTCTATTATTTGTCACATGGATAATTTTGGTCAAGTTCAGTAATGCCGACCAGGGGGTGGAAAATTTTATGGTTAGATATTGGCTCATGCCCTGATCACGTGAATAAATCTCCTTAATATATTCAAATACATTATGGGATTTGCGATCTCACACTTTTCAACATTTTTTAACATTTTTGAAGCCAGAAATGCACGCCAGATCGCGATAAAAAAAAATGACGGTAATCTCCATCCTCGCACGCTCAAGATGCCAACTTAACAGTAATTTCTCGAGGATATTTGCAACTTTTATACGAGCGAGATCATTTTTTGGTCAAAAGTTCGTACAACTGACTTCATCAGATTTAGAATGTTTACTAATCCATTGCCTTAAAGGTACATCCACATCCAGTCAAAAGCTTCAATGAGTCAATTAAACCTGAAGCTTTCTTAATATAGATGTTGCTGGTAGTATTCTTTCTTATCAAATAATAGAGCATAGGAATATACTGATAGTAAGTTTACCTATAAAGAAATCTATTCATACTTTGTATGTAATGCATTCTATTTTGCATAATTATATTCGGCAATTTGAATATCCTTTATACTAATTCAAAAAAAGAGATTTTTATAAAATTAACTGATCTATTTACCAAGTTAAAACAAATGTTGTTTTCTTTAATTGTATTTTTCTTAGAATCTTTTAAAACTATAAAACTTTAATAAACTTACAGCGGTACCACATTTTTAAGATACAAAAAAAAAAATTCGAATAAAATTAATTTCTTCAAGAATCAAACTCTATTTATACAAAAAAAAGAAATTATTAAAGAATGATTTATTTATAATATAATATAATAAGTCAAGTTTATCCCAATAAACTATTTAACACAGCAGCAATCCTAATCCCACCAACTGCTAATAATTTTTCAACGATTTTAGTTTGTTTGATTCTTTCATAATACTCACCTTCATCCAATTCTATTTCGGGTTTATAACCGTTCCAAACTATTTGACAATTTAATTTATTTATTGGAATAACCCAAATTTCAGGACAAGATACTGAAGGATATTGCTTCTCTAAAGAAGAATATGCTTCTTGCGAATTCAATCCAAGGTGAATTTGTTTATTGTTATTACGATTATTATCAAATGTATTAAAATTAAATAATTCCTGCGTTTCTTTTTCAAAAGAATATGCTACTTTATTGCAAACAATCCATTCGGATACTTCTTTCTTCCAAACTGATTTCATTAATCTTAAAATATTTCTAACGTATGGATCATAAAAACGGCCACCATTTGTAATGTTTTGATCGTCATTTGAGAAGGTTTGATTAAGTTCCCTTATATGCTTCTACAAAATTTTTTTATTTTTTAAATTTATAACGAATTCATATTGAATATTTTTTTGAATTACTTACATTAATTAATCTCGAATCCCAAATGAAATGTAAGTTGGTTTTATGACCTTCAAATATTGCTATTTTTATTAAGAAAATTAATAAAAATTATATTTTTTTTAAAGAAAAATGTATTTATTATTATTACCTTTTGCACCATTTCCACCATTGAGCTTTCCAGTGGCTAAAAAAATTTTATTTAATTTTTTTTGGAGTAAAATAAATTTAAAAAAAAAAATTTTTCTTTTGCTTTTTTATTTCTTCCTTTTATTCCTTTCCTTCTTTTATTCGTATTTACCATGTAAAGGCTGATGTAAGTCTCCAATAAAGTGCACAAGAAATCTTAATGCTTCAGCCCTAGGCCAAAAAGCTAAATCATTGTTTGGATCTAAACGATTTGTATAATTATGTATAGCATTTAGCAAATCAACTCTTCCCGGTATATACATAGCAGAACACTGATTTGGAGGATTGTCATTTCGTGAGTTAATAAAATGCATTCTCGAAGTAAATTTATATTCTGGCGTATATTTTATTCTATCGGCCCATGATGCGATACTGAATAGGGGAAAAGCGATTTATTTGGGAAAAAAAAAAAATAATTCAATAAAATTCATTTTTTTTTTTTAATAAACTCACAAAGATAGATCCCCTTTTGCTTCTTTAGGAAGAAGTAATTGTACATTTTTTCTTGCTTCTGGAGTGAGAAACCTTTGAGCAATGACGGCAGTAATTTCATGACCAACATATCCGTAAGCTAAAACATTATTAATGAATAGAAGCGAGATGACAAACAAATGTAATAAATACGAATACATTATGATTCAAATCGAAAGGGAAAAAGAAAAAAAGTTAGGTGCATATCGAGTTCTCTTTACATTTCCGATTTATAGTTTTTGGTTCAGGGGTTTTCTTTTGTATATCCTTCTGATTTTGCTTGATGAAATTATTAATTGTATCACGGTTAAATATAGCGATCGCGTAATGCGACGATTTATTCATTTTTATGACATCTAAAAATGACGTTTTAAATTTATTTTTTTTTTAACTAACTCTGATTGGAATAATCTTACCAATCAGTGGAAATGTCATAAGAGTTGCCGATCTCTAATTAAAAATTTTGTGTAACATAAATATAATAAAGGTTCTTTTACAAGCTAACGTAATTAAACTTTAATACACTTACTCAGCTAATAAACAAATATTAATTATTGACTTCTGTTTTATATATTTTTATAAATTTTTTCAAAATCAAACCTTTCTATAAAAAGAGATTGTATTTTAAAAGCTTGGTATATTTTCATATTTATATCTATGATTGAACGGTTAAATATATGAGAATGCTTAAAATTACAATACAGGTACCTATTTCTTTAGTATTTTTATTAACTTTCACAAAGGAAAAAGTATATTTATACGGTAGTTCCTAAGAAATTGTAAATTATATGTTATTTAATTTGTGTTTTAATAGTTTTATTATAAAATTTATTAATTAAAACATATCATTTTACTTTGTAATAATAATAGGTAATAGAAAAGTGATTTTCTAATCAGATTTTTTGATATGATAATTTCACCAGCTATAAATCTTTTTTTTATTCCATTCTACTCCTAATAACTATTCGATTTCTTGATATACTTGATCAGGAATTTTGGTCTTATAGATAAGTAATTTTTCTAAAACTTTTTTTTCATAAGGAAAAATCTTTCTTTTTTTAACTGATTGATTCTGTTGATTTTGAAGTAAATTGATATCTTATTGTGATTGATTTATATTACTTTCTTCAAATTTTTTATACTTGTGTTTTTTTTCTTTATCCATTTTATTTTGAGTAAGATAATATTTATATTTCATTTTACGAACCCCTAATGCTCGTCACCCAGTAGTATTTCTTGTTTTATTTTGTAGAACTTCTTGACGAAAAATTGTTTACATTCATACTAATCCATCTTTGTAACATGCAATTAACTTTTCACAACCTATTTTATTTAATTCAGGTGGTTTCATTTCATGAAAAATTGGATGAGATAAAGGATCTTCCATATCAAAAATAGCTATGAAATCCTCCACTAATGTTCATAATGATTCTTTATATGCATTAATAGCTTGAGAACTTTATGAAATTGTAGTATCCTCTAAATATTCACTAAATAGTAAATCAATCCTTTTTCTTTTAGCTTGTGCAGTTTTAATATTTGTCTTAAGAATTGTATTATCAATAATGTTACCAGTAATGTTCTGTTTAATGAAATGTACTCCAAATGTTTCTAAAGCTTCATCAAAGCCAAAACAAACATTTTTTGAATTTTTATTTTCAGTGTTATTAATGGGAGAGTTAGATATTTTAAATGAACTAACATATCATAGTTTTTCATTTAAAATTGGAAATTTTTTCAAAAGAGACAAATATTGTGTAATGGCGGTTGCATAATTAGATTTGGCAGCACTTGAAAAAAGAGGAGCAGCAGCAGCAAAAGTATCTCGCTGTAAATCATGATTGCTGATTCACATTCCAATACGATGACTTTCCAAATTCCAGTCCAATAATAATATAAGTACCATACTTTTAAAAAAATATGAGAATTATTATTTTCATCCATTATTTGATTTATTTGAATATTTTTTTTTATATAGATATTGATTGCAATTCCTACTGCTATTCATAAAAGATCTAAAACTCGAGCAGTCGATCGATAATCAACAGCAGCTTCCAGTTTATCCAAAAAACGTATACCCAATTGATGAGCAAGATTTAATAATCCATAACTAGAAAATAATATAAGCAAAACAGAACAAAAGTCTTTAGAGGTATGCCATTGTCCTAATAATGGTCGTAAGTAAGGCCATTGAGCTCTAGCTCTCATCAAACATTGAAAAATAGCTTCGTCTGCAACAATATCAAGGTATTTCTTTTTATTTAATTCAAAATCGTCTATATACATTTTTGCAACTTTCAAAATAGAATCATCAGAATTTGGATTTTCTCCTGGTTCTAAAATAATTATATGCGGTGAAGGTCTTCAGCAACCATATTCAAATTCAGGTAATAGTTCCTTTTTATTGTTTCTGTATCAAAATCCTTGTTATATATTAATTGATCAGCATTATTAATTTTTATATCTAATAATTTTTCAAGAGTTTTTTGAAATACATCGAGAGCATACTGTGTTTCCGAATTCATACCAAAAAGATAAGTATTTCATCTAAACTAATTTCTTGTTCATTTTCAAAAGTTATCATATTTGATTGAAAAGCCATTTGTAAGATTGCATGAGAACTATCCTGAGTTACATTATATATATTACCAAAAGCGAAAGATTTTTGTTTGAAATCTATGTTATCAATTATAGCCAAATTCCACATATTTGATTCTTTAATTAAATATTGCTTTGGTATAATATTACTCATTTGTATTTTTCTTGAGTTCATTCATGATGTTCAGTGTGACTAGTAATATTTCAAACTGTTAAAAGTTGATATAACTTTGTAATCAATTTTGGTTTGCGTCCTAGACTAGCTAAAATATCTGTCAACTATATTCTATATGAAGGAAAAGCCATTCTAATTAAAACTGATATAAAAAAGGTAACAATTTTAAGAATTTTTAATTCAGGTATTTGTTTTGTTGGTGTTTTTCGATGCTTTCTTTGAAGATTATTAACTGCTGTTTTTTTTTTAAAAATTTCATAAATCATACCCATAAAAAATTCAGAAAGAAATAATGGGAATGCTCTA
>CAJVPQ010002890.1:0-12470 GCA_910591825.1 Funneliformis caledonium
ACTCAAAAGCTAAATGTATTTCAATTTCTTGAGGTGAACCTTTGGGCCAAATAATATGACATGAAAGACATTCTGCATGCCAATGCGAAGGATTAATTTCGTTAAGCTTCTTTGCATATTTACCCCAACCAAACCAACCCAGCTTGCCTCCTTTATTTTTTGATATAGGTGGTGTTTCATTATGTGATATATCTATAAGTGAAGATTCTTTAGTAAAAGACATTTTTAAAAAAAAAATACAAGAAAAACACTTGTTTCTCTCAAAGAAAAATACAAAAAACTCTTATTTCTCTTTTTTTTTAAAAAAGAAAAGAAAACATGAAAAAAGCCTTCTTTTTGTATTCTTTTTTTACTAGGTTCATTTTTATCGCATAATTACATACAATCATAAGCATTAAAGTTTAAATGAAATGTTAAAGTAACTTTAATATTCAGTATAAAAAATTAAATTGGCATTTATTTTGATTGGTTAACTATTTATATCACATGATCTGAGAAGTTTTGAAAGGTTTCGCCAATATCAGAAAGTTCTGCCAATATCGTTCAGTTTTGCCAATTTTGTCTTAGTTTTGGCTTATCAGAAAGTTTCAGATTTTAGTCTTTAGAAGCTGAAACATTTCGACTTCAAAATTTTGGTTTCGCCTACAACTTTAGTTTTAAAGGATTTAACAAATAAATATTATATATCAAAAAAATATATTTATCAGATCTGGAGAGGTGAAGAAAAAAATAGAGTTGCGTGAAATTAACTAATTCATATGTCAACAGCTGATTCTGAAGGGACTGCTTCACTTTCTAATATAAATGTTGTAAGCAGATGAGCTGAGCTGAAAATCTAAGGCCAAGATATTTCTCTATTTACAGAACTGAAAAAACAAATACGTAATGCTAAGATAGAGCCTAAATAAATCTATTGATTTAGTTTTAAAAGAAGGTGAAAAGGTGAAAAAGACTGAAGTGAAGAAATCAAAGTTCAAATCCACATTAGTAGAGCTAATTCCATCTCCTGTCTAAACTTAACCAATCCTCACGTCATATGAGAAAATAGCTAAAAAAAACAATAAATATAATGAATATGAAGAATATATTAGAAAAATAACTTGCTTATTCTCTAAGAAGTTCATCATAACATGTCTGTAATCTTTAATAATACTCATTGATTTCTGAATTATACTTAAGAGTACTATATAGTATTTTTTCAAGCTCCTCATAATTCACTTTTTTTTTAATGAGTCATTCTCACTTAAGTTCTACAAATTCTGAGAAACTTTGTCTAGAGCTGGCAAATCATCACATTCAGGAGTAATGTTTACGCAATTCATCTTGAGTTTGTTCTTAACCTTATGCATATTAATTGAGATAAAAAATTCCTTACTATTATACTCTAGTTTTAATTCTTACTTTAATACAAATAAGTCATAATTATATTTATCAAGAAGTATTTTGGATAAAATCAGCATTAGCTTAGGATACTTAATTACAGTAAAATTAAAATATATAATACATCTGAAAGTGAAGTTTATTGGGATATTTCTAACAATTCTAAGCGACTCTATAGGAGTAATAGCAAAACTTCTGAGATCATATTTTTTTTTTGTATCAATTACTAACTTTGATCATTTAGATATATCCTCAGATATGATTGAAAAGTTAGCACCAGGATTAATTATGCTCACTGGAATCACTAGATGTTTAATTTTACATTTAATAGTAATGATATCTGTAGTGGATTCTTTTCTTTGAATAAAATCTATTTTAATGAGATCATCAATGAACTTATCATTATCAGAATCAGCTGGTATTTTAGAATTACTATTTTACAGGTGAAAAAGGGTTATAATAGTATCAAACTTTTCATTAAACACCTTTTTAATAATTTTCTTAATAATTTTTTCTAGGTGGAATTGGTTATCCTATGATAAGGACTTTGAGCTTTACTTTTCCTTTTTAGAAATAAGAATCAATGCTAAATGAGAAATTTCTATATCTTTTACCTTATAAGACTTGCAAATCTTTGATTTCTTCTTCTGCAAGAAAGTAATAGTACTATGTTCTTTCTTCACTTTTTTTTACCTAAGATATATTAACATTAATTTTAGCATTAGCCTCAGACTCTGATTCAAAAGAAGAACTCTCAGAACTAGAAAAACTATCCTTAGATTCTGATGAAGAAGTATCATTATCAGAAGAATCTGAATCTAATTGTTCATCTACTCTAGCTATATGGACTTGACCACTTTTAGATTTTTTCTTCTTAGACTTATTTTTTGGTTTTTTTTTTTTTATTTTAGAAGTTTTACAAGTAGATTTACAACTACTTTTATATAACTTTTTTGATTACATTAATTTATTTGAAAAGCTTGACATAGTTGGTATTAGCAACGCCTAATCTCTTTATTAATTTATCATTAAACTAATTATTCAAGGATGTAAGATCTTTTGATATATCAGTTGGTATTCCTAAATATATTATACGTATATACATCTTTTCTAAGGTCTCATTATTTTAAGGATGTACTTGAACTGGTTGAGCTAGTTATACCTATAAAGATACTATTTTGTTATTTAACTTTCCAATTTCAGCCAACGAAATACTTTTGCTAAAAGCTTGATATGAGGGCTATTATAAAGCTAGAATTTGCTAAGTGTTATACCTCTCAATTTCCTTCAATTTTTTAATTAATACAGGAATAGAAGTTTTCAAGCTGATTCGTCTTACTTCTATTTGATTATCAGGCTTAAGACCTTGAAAAAATTGTTATTTAATCAATTTATTTTGATTTACAGCTAAAAGTAAAAGAAATGCTAATTTAATCATTTTCTTTAGATTAGTATAGAATTGCCTCACAGGTTATTATTTTGAATAAGATTCTGAAATTTGACTTTAGATTTTTCAGCAGTAATTGTGGGAAAGTCATGTAAAAAGGTATATATCTTCTGTTCAACAAACATTTCAGGGGCTATAAAATTTTCTTCAGCATTAGCATTTGATGCATTTAGGGTTAAAAGCATTAGACGACCATCTGATATAGACCAGTCTTCTTCCTAAACAGTATATTTAAGTACTATTGAATTGATAATCGTATTATTATCAGCTGGTACAGTATTTATTATATGAAAAGCTTTATCTCAAAACTGATTAGTATTAATAGCATGCAATGCATTATTATTAGCTAAACCATTGATGATGCCAATATTTGCAATATCAGTATTATCACTAATATTTTGCAATTTTCAATTTCTTCCCTTAATCTCAATATTATACTAATCTTTGCATAATCTTTTAAACCTGATTCGAAAAGACCATTAATACAAATTTAGTATTGATAGCCTGCATTTAGATTGTGATTAAGAGAAACTTCATACTATTAACATAAATCTCTTATATAATCTGCTAGATCTTTACTAGCTGTGCCATGAAATTTTGAAGGCAAATATCCTGCTATACTTATATGTTGTATATTAGGTGAATTATTCTGAAGCGTTAAAAATTTGTCCCTACAAATTTAAAATATTCTGGTCATGAGCCTGAACTTGATTTTGTCAATTTCTATATTGTTTCTTCCAATTTTGTGCCTAACAAACACAACTTGCATGTCTTTTTCTCCAGCGTTCTGTATTATTATTATAGCATACAGTTATAGATGAGAGACGAAATCTCTTAATAATAATTAAAACTTAGATGAAACTATATTAAAATTATAATAAGAGATATGACAAAATCCATTTGATATGACAAAAGCTAAAACTGTCAAAACTATATTAAAAACATAGAAAAGGATATGATAAAATTATTTTGAGAAAGTTTCAGCAGGCATCTATACGTACAGTTAATTTATGTGCAGTTCTTCTATGCTCAGCAATTTGTGTGTCTTTACACTAAATTAATAGTCAGTAGACAAAATTTTCACTTAACAATTTGCCAATATGCTCTTGCCTATTTTGAGCCAATTTTCAATACTCTTTATGTGCTTCTATTTCATTATTTAAAGTATCTATATGTATCTGTATAATTCTTTTGACCTAAGTTTAAGATTTATCTAACAAATGTTGTAACTGTAAATTCTGATTTTTACTATCATTTAACTAATTTCTAAGATTATCTATTCACTGAATTGAATCATGTAATAAGTTCTGATATTGATCACGCTCAGTTATAATATTTTGTAAAGTAATCTGAATAGTATTTAATGAATCTCTAATACATCTATAATATTAGTAGAATTCTGCATAGGCATATCAATACCTCTAATATAATTTTCTATCTACTCTAGTCCTCTATTAACATTTGTGATAAGATTAGTTGTTGCAATATCTAAAGCATTTATTGATACTTTTTTATTTATAAGAATCCTGATTTTTGCTTTAAAATTTTAATCTTATTTTTAAGCTCTATGATTTGGCTATCTTGAATAGACTCACCTTATCTTTAAATTTTTTATCTTATTGCAAATCCTAAATTATTTTCACAAATCAGATATTTTTGATTTAAGTTTTTCTATCTCTTTCTCGTGAGCTATAATAATATTATCCTATAATGAGATAGTTTGATAATATTACTCAAGCTTCTTTACAAGAAAGCAAATTTTTTTTTCATTACTTTTATTAATAGAAATCTTATTTTAGAGCTCATTATGAAGCTTCTGGTTCGTATCTAAAAGTTGTAAATATGTTAAATCACATAAAAGTGTAAACATAGTATTTTTAATCTGATTTAAAGAGTATTATATAATCATAGCCTGAAAATGAGCCAATTACATATTATAATAGATCTTAATAAAGAGCTTCACATAGTATATAAACTTCTGTATTATAATATTTTTGAATTTATTTGAATGCCAAGAAATTGTAAAAAAAATGTCAAGATAAAGGGTTCTGAAGTTTTCAATTGTGAAATATTATAAAGTGGTTAGGGTATCAATATAGCTATCAAATTTATCAACACCCATTATCTTGTAAAGCTAAGGCAAGTTTTTAAAAATTAAGATTTTAAATAAAGTTTATCAATGTGATATTTTACTTCATACTCATGATGATCAGAATAGTAGAAGAGTATTTGTTTATAGTTTTTTAGTTATAGATGTGGTAATACATTTTAAGATTAGATATTCATTAACATTAAGAAATAGTTTAGAAATCTGGATTGCAATCAAAAAAATATATGAGGATCCTTCTAATCCTCTCACATGGTTAACATTGTTAATGACTGATAGTAATGCTTCATTCTAAGATGCATTTTCATGAGGGATATAACAGTATAATGTCACTATACATATTGTCAATTTTTATAGTTTTGAGAGCTTAGCTTTTATTAAAGCATTCAAGAAAAATTTAGCAAAACTAATATATAAGATTCAATACATTATAGAAGAGTGATTAACTGAAAGAGAACGTTCAAGGCTCTGAAATAAAATCCTTTAAAAGTATATCAATTTTATGAATAATAGCAGAACTCATCTTATCAGAATATTATCAGTTTATGCTATAATTTTGGATGAAGTTAAATCAAAATCCTCTAATAAAGCTAAGCGGGCAATTAGGCAATATAAAGAGATAAAGTTAAAAAAAGTATAACGGTTAGATATCTATTGAAACTAAGCAAGCTGAAAGGTGATCACAGATATTAACAACTGATCTGTACTAGTCATTACATATTTATAAGATTAAAAAAATTATTATTAAAAGGAATCCACCATAACTGATCTTATATTATCTCAAAGATAAGCTCATTGAATTAACTGCTCACTTGATAGGATAGAACCTAAATAACTCTTTAAATATGAGAAGCTTTAAGTGATTGAGAAATCTAATAAAATTGAGTATCCACCTAGTGGATTTATATGAAAATATCATCCTATTGGGTTCGTTCATTATATTCAAATTGCTAATGATAATTTAACTGAAGCTCATCAATATGCTGAAAAATGTGATGGCTAATGTCTAGAAAGAACTGGACAAGTAAATAGTCATAATATTTATCTTTGATCCTGTGAAAATAGTGCATATCAATGAGAGTATCTATTAAAATACATCATGAAAAATTTGAATGGCATCCATCTATATTATTACATTACTAAAAAAAATGTATATTACATTTTTAAAGATCTGCTAGGTAAGAAATTTCCATTATGTAAACCTAATTTTTTGGATAGAATGCATCATGATAGATATTATAAAAAATTGCATCTTGCATTCAAATACAGGAATCTTGCACTACACTCTCAATTTGATATTCTATAAGAGAGGCCAGATAGATTTGGATAAGCAGAGAATATGTAATAAAAAAAAGTAAGACTTATGTAAGTAGAAAAGTATATTTCTTATTCTAGTGCCCTATACAGCTAATTTATACCTGTTTATTAAGTATGCCACTAATCAAAAAAGGATTTTTGAATAATTCTCCAAGTTAGATATTTTTTTGATAATTCTTCGAGAATGCTAGTCTCAGAAATTTGTAAGATTATTTAGTATATCATTAATAATACCTTGTTTGACATAAAAGTAAGCCAGTTGAAAGTCTTATATATTATATTAATGAAATTAAAAATGCCAAAAAATATAACGGTAAATTCAATGTTCTCAATAACCTTTCACACTTCTGATCTGTGATCATACCAATTCTGAAAAAACTAATAAAGTTCTTAATCTTATGCTTAGAAATAAGCTTTATCAGATGTTTAATAGAAAAAAAGATAAAAGTAGATATATTAAGAATGATGATTTGCTATTGATCAGCCATCAATTTAAGGAGCTAAAATATTTGTATCTCAAATCAGCCTATCAAATAATTGCTAATAGCCTAAAGCTATATTATAAAAATATTTTATTCTGAGCTTTAAAGCCTAATAAAATCCCTTAAATAAATTTATTTTCTCCAGATAAAGATACAGTGACTATATTCATAAATGTATGTACTAATCTAAAGAAAATGCAAAAGAAATTATTTCTTATTTCATTAAAGGATACTATTACAATGTTAGTTCGATATATGTATCGAAGAATTACTTTGATTATCTAAAGATAATACAAAAATCTTACATATGTCTGCCTAATTAACGAGTCATGCATTACAGATGAGCTAGTCAAAATTATGCGTTAATAGCTAATAATTAGCATAGTATGATTAAGATTATTGATAAGCATTTATATGAGCAAAAATTTATTATTTTGATTTAATTGTATCTTATAAGTATTCACACAGGATACGTCTTAATTAGGATCAAGTTTTGGAAAAAAGTGTCTTAGCTAATGAGTAGAATTTTTCTTCAAAACTATTAGTAAGACAAAATATATATTTTTTTCTGATTTCTAGATCATATTTAGATTTACTACACTTCTTTACCTATAATTTCCTTTTATAAGTGTTAGGATATATTTCCAGTTCTATAGTTACATTACTATACTTTATTTTGAAAAGATCTGATCAATAAGAGTGATAATTTTTCTATCTTTAGCAGAAATAATATCTTCCAGATGCTAGCATTTATTTTCTAACAGGTCAATAGACTTTTCAGCTGATATAATAGTTTTTCTCATATCAGGAATTATATTTTTTAAAAAAGCTACTAAATTTAATAATTGATAACTTTCTTATCACTCTCTTCTAAAAACCTGTTATAGCTACTTCATAAGACTTATATTGTTCTTATAAATTGAGAAGCTCTTCAATCTTTTTTTCCAATTCCTACTTTGATATATATAATTTTTCATTTTCTTACTTTAACGAAGTTTCACAGTTGCTAGTAATAGGCTTCATTCTCTGATGCTTCTTTTTTTTAATATATTTTCTAATTGCTTAATTTAACATATCTTTCACTTCAAAGTAGATACTACTTGCCTGTTCTAGTGATAATAGATGAGTATTTTCAAGATATAAGATGACACTATATATCTATTTTGATAGATTGTAAAAGTTGGTTAAGTTGCTTTGAATAATATACATGAAAAGATGGATTTAGCATATTAGCTATTTTATAAATGATAGAAAAATTCTAAGAATTCTTTTATTCTATGCATTCAGGAAATTTAAAGAATTCTGAGAAATTTACGCGTCAATATTACAAGAGATCTGCTAGAAAACTCTGATCAAAAATGCATATGATACCTGGTCAATAGTCAATAAGAAAAAATCATTTGGTAGGAGTACCTTAACGCTGAAGAAATTTCGCCAAATTAATACATGATCATGTTTTTTATGATACAGATAACAAGTTTTTTATTAATTCATTTTGTGATTGCTTATCTTCCAATTTTACAACTCTAGCCTTAAGCTCAGAATTTTCAGTCTTAATTTATTGTTCTCAGCCTCAATATTGCTAATGCATTAATTTAATAAAGTTGTCTCGCTAGGATCATCTATTTTAAATTGCATGCTTACATAATATAATATTAGTATATTAATATTCAAAAATAAAAAATTTACGTGATTTCTCTCACGTTCTGTAAGTGAAATTTGCTAAAAAAATATTATTTAGAATATATCCACATAAAAAAAAATATATATGAATATATAAAAATAATTGGCTACCAGGGTACTTTATTGATATAAAAATAATAATACATAATATAAATTACAAAAAAAAAATTCTAATTATCTCGCATTGGAGTTGAAACTGTAATACTATCTTCTTTTTATCTTTCTAATATGAAAATAGATACATGATATAGTAGAGACAAATTTGTAATTAATATGTTTCGTAAAGGGTTTTCACAAATTTAATTATAACGTCTACATCTGATAATTGCACAAGAATTTTAGCTGATTGTAAATGAAAATATCTATAAATGTTCGCTTATCTCTAATAAGTACATTCAGATACAATATATTCCTAACTACTTATACTCCAACTATTCTAAATTGATCTTTCTCTGGTTTAAGAACTTTGGGAATCCAGAAAATTCTATTGTTATTTTCTTTCTATAGCTTTATCTTATTATTTATCTTTTTCTGTTAATTACAGTATAATCGTGAAAATTCAACATATATAAATTCAAAGAAAATATCTAACTATTTTACTATATATATAATATCTGGTTGTCTTCCTACCTGCTTTTTACCTTTCCTATCCACACTAGTGATACTCTTGTTATTCTGAAGTATTGATAAATGAGGATATTCTAAAAAAAAGGTTTTTTAATATTGCTTTAATAAATAATAGAATAACTGTTAATTAATAGGTTCCTTCATTTAGTGATTTTACAAGTTCAAAATTAAAAGTTGAGTTAATCCAAATATCTTCCTGAAGAATTAAAACTTCTATTATAACATCTGCGATTTTTTCTTTTGATTCTTTTCAGAATCCATTATGAATTAGTTTATCTAATATTGTATTCTGAATATTACAATTGACAAAACTTGTTATAAAATTTTCACACATCTTTTTAACTATTATCATAGGAGCAGATGCCATTTGCTAAGCAAATTTCTAATATAAAAAATATGTTATATTTATATTTATTCTTAAAGAACCTTTAATGAATTTATAGTTATCTACCTTAAATGCCTTTTTTAGATTTGATAATAACTGCTTGACAACTTCTGATTGATCACTAATAACTCGGCTAGCTAAAAGATTCTTTCAGATTAAGCTTTGATAAATAGATATAGCATTTATTTTAGAATATAATTGTTGATAGAAAGGCAAAGTGTCTTTTTTAAGCTTTTTTTTCAAATCATTTATATTATCTTCAATCTGATCTAAACTAAAAGGAATTTCTTTATCCATTTTAATTATCCCATATCATATAAAGTATAAATACCTTCAAAGTTAATGTCAAACTAAAATAAGTATTATATTAGATTTCAGAAATAAAAAAGAAGTTTCATCATATAAATAATACAATCATCAGTGCATATGCAAAGTTATCATCTTTATGTGACCATAATGCAGACAAAACTTCATATAATACTAATAAAGTAACATAATAACTCATATCTTAACATACTCCTCAACATGATAATAACTTTTTCACATAATAGGTTAGTAGGGTGAACTACAAAACTGTATAACAGATTATAGCATATATACCTTTTTATTACATGTAAGTATTTACTGACAAGTGAACTAAATAGATAGGTTGAATATAAGCAACAAACTAAAAAATAACTTATTTATTCAGGTTTACTTTAGTAAATGATCACACAGTATCATCAGCGATTTTTTCATTTCAAGATAAATAATAGACATAGCGTTTATTTGATATTTCTTAGCAGTTATCAAGAATTCATAAATCTTATTATATATTACGTTAAACATATTTACATAATTAGTTTAGAATATAAAATAATATTAATATACTGAAATAACGCAAACAGCAAAATAAATGATAAAAAGATAAAAATTACCTATACTGCCTTCTTAAATGCCACTATTTTCCTACATTTACATCTTTCTAAACTCACATTTATATTGAAAAAGAGATAGGAGAAATATACAAGGTACTTAATGCTAAAATTTTATGTTGTTAATAAAAAATATGCAAAATATATATTAAAGATCTCAATATTTACAATAAGCGTTAGGGATAATGTATATATAGATTTTTTTTACTTATCTGATCACTTAATAATTAGTAATATTATATAAATATATTCTGTTCAGAATCAGTAGTATCAGAGAGCCATATTCTTTTGGAGTAAATATTCATATCAGTAAATATTATTCTGCTAAATCTTATTTTGCTAAATGTTGTGAGGAAAAAATTCAATATTTTTAGGGGGATCAATTTATGTATAAAAATTAATTTGTCATACAAGTGATAGTTGTACTTGTATAGATGATTTGCAGTGTATTACTATTACATCATATACACTTTAATAAAGATCAAAAATGTGCTAATTTATATCATACACGCCTATATGTATTGTGGCTATAATATATTATTTTATTAATACAATATTCAGAATCTGAGTTAAGGTCTGATCTGAAAAATTTGACGTATTAATTCATTATTATTATTCAAATCTGATAAATCTACAGTAATTGGATTATATAGCTGGATAAGAGTTTTGATTTTTAAATTATTCGTTAATGAGTCATATGTAACTAGTCCTTTACTCATACATTTTTTATATCCTGAAATTCTAACAAAATTTTTAAAATAGATTTTTTATCAATATAATAGTATTTAAGATTTTGTGATTATTTTAACATATCAGTCCATTTTACCTCTTATATCAAACCTCTAATGATTATATAGCCTTGTTGATACAATAATTTCAAAGAGAGTATAAATGCTATATTTGTTAATCTTAAATGTAATTGGACTTTTTTTCTGATATTAACTCTAAATTATTCAATTTAAAAATCTAATATTTGCAAGTAGGAATTCTTCTTGAAAATTTCATATCAATAGGAGCACTATCTTTCTTTACCACTTTTTAAACTTGTTTTGTTAAAAATTCAGTTCTTTTCTTGTAATTTCTATAAGCTTGCTGAATAACTGTCACATAGAAATTTTCAAAGTCATAATTATAGTAGTATTTAGGAATTGAGAATCCTTAAAATCACTTCATAAAATATTTCATTAAAATAGTTATATATAGTGTCTTTAGCCAATTTTTTATCCTGCAAGTAATACATTTTACAATTTCACTAGACAATCATCTATGCAGATTACATATTGAATTTTAGTTGTACATTTCACAAAAAAAATATTATATTGTATTATTTTACAAAGCATTCGACTAATAATTATACACTATTTTAATAAAGAATTTATAGTCTGAAAATTTTATTACACATACTCACAATTATTGTTTAAATTTGAAAAACCTATAGTAATATACTTTCTATTGATACTAATATTTCCAGTTTTATAATAGTTAATATCTAATAAATTATATTGATAATATTTGCTTGCCAATTTACACTGATATCATATATATTCTGAACATCTAATAAAGTTCTCATTGCTATTATTTAGGTATTTGTCAATATGATAATATTTAGGATTTAATAACCATTTTAACATATAAAACCAACTATTATATTTAATGATTCTATAGCCTTGCAGATGTAATTCTATAAAAGCAATTATATATGCTATATTATTAATCATTCTCATAACTTTCTCTCTTTTTTTCTGTCTAGCTTTGTAAAGAATAATGATCATATAATATAGGATGATTCAGATAATGTACAGGCATATCTTTAGCTTAAATTCTATCTCCATAATTAATTCCCACTAGAAGATAACTAGGATTCCATATATAGTTTATATATTGATCATCAGAAACTTTTATTTTGCAAGGAGTTATATCTAAAAACTTCTTCTTATTAGGAATACTATCATTTCTCATTATATTTTAAACTTGTTTTGCCCATGTGCCAGGTCTCAACTTGAAAGCTCTTCAAATTTGTTGAATAACTTTTACACTATCAATTAAATAATTAATACAGTAGCGGTCATAAGTATCCGACCGCCCGAGATCATCCAAAATTATTATATAACTACCCCTTAAATTTTCC
>CAJVPQ010002891.1:0-12463 GCA_910591825.1 Funneliformis caledonium
AATAAAAAAAAAAATTTTGAATTTACTTACTTGTAGCCGGAGTTAAAGGCGGTCGGATACTTATGACCGCTACTGTAGTTCCAACAATATATAACAATGTGGTGATTAATTTATTTTGAAATAGTGTAGCTCTATCAGTTAATATTTCTTTTGGTATTCTATGTTAATATATAATTTCATCATAAATGAATTGTGCAATAGTTTGAGCAGTACAATTTGGTGTGGTGCTAGCTTTAATCCATTTGGTTAAGTATTCAATTGCTATAATAATATATCTGTTTTCTTTAGTGATACATGAAAGTGATCCTACATAATCTATTCTGACATGATTAAATGATTACCTAATAGGTATAGAATGTAGAGGTTCCTTTGGTCTTAGTATTTCTTGTTACTGACATATGGGAAGCGGTCAGTAGAAAAGGAGGAAATCCACTTTTTAGTCAAAAATTTTTTATTGGTTCACTCTGCTGATCATGATCATGTAAACAAAACTAGCTTAATAACTAAAATTAATCAAAATTTGTAGATTTCCCCTTTTCTATTGACCGCCCCCATATATCACATATTCATATTCAGTTATTGATAATTTTGTACATATTAGACTAATAATAGCAAGAGAAAATTTTATTATATATAATATCATACGTTAGATGTCTTTCTAAAGGCTTATTTTAGACATTATGCAAAATACTTTTAACTTCGTTAGATTTTACTATGAGTAGGGTATTTATGATTACGTCTATAAAGTTGTTGGTTCTGTACGAAATAATGTTGAGCTTATTTTTAAATTATATGTTGTTATGAAGGTATAAGGTTTAAGGAATACAAGAGTTGTATAAGGTATTATCATAGTTGGTGATAAGTTTCAGATTTCATGTTGTTGAGCTGTTATTCACACTACTAATACTTTCGCTTTCACTCTTTAGATTTTATTTTAATTGATTAATTTACTGTGAAGGAAGTCGAGATAATGCATTAGTATTTGAATATAGTTTTTCTTTCTTATAACAAATTTGGTAAGGAAAAAATTTTGATATACCGAACTGGTCACATGATTTGTAAAATCAGTATTTAAATTGAACAATCTGAAAATCATTTAACATTGTCTTCAGTTTTTCTTTTAATTTCATTATACAGATAATCTATCTCATAAATTTACAAGGGGAATCTGATTTATTAAAAAGCTATTGTAAGGTTGCGTAATCAGTAATTAATTCAAATTGCTGATGAAATAGGTAAAGTCAAAAGTATTTTATTCCCCATATAGCAGTGAGAAATTCTAATTCTGTTAAGGTATAACATTACTTATACTTCAGTTAGTATAGGCTATAATATATTCCTTATTATTGTTGTCCAACTGTGCTAATACTACTTCAAGTCTGATATAAGAACTATCGATAAAAGTAAAAACTTTCACTTAAAATCAGAATAGAATAAGACAGGTACAGTAGTTAGATAACTTTTCAAATATTCAAAAGCTTTTTGCTATGATTCAGTCCAGATATAAGATATATCTTTTTGTAATAGCTGATGCAATAGGATAGCAACTGTAAAGAAATCTTAAATGAATCTTCTATAATATAAGGCTAAATCTAGAAATCTTCGTAATTCAGTAATATTCTTCAGAATCAAAAAATTCTTAATCTTATCTATTTTAGAAGGATCTGACGAGATCCCTTATTCACTTACAATATGTTCTAAAAAGGCTAGCTCTAATTTAGCAAACTCGCACTTATCCTTTTCAAGTTTGAGTCTGGCATCTTTCAATTGTTTAAAGATTAATTGTGTTATAAAGAAGATGATTATATTATTAAGATATACAGTTACGAATTATTCAATTTTTTTATAAAAATCTTATTCATAAAATGTTAGAAGGTCGTGAAGGCATTTGTTAATCTGAATAGCATAACCTTGAACTCATAAAGTCCTTGACTAGTTATGAAAGCCATTTTAGTTTGATCATCCAGATCTATGACGATTTGCCAGTATCTACTAACTAAGTCTAAGGTTGAAAAATATCTTGCTTTTCTAAACATATCAAGCAACTTATCAATTAATGATAAAGGATGACCATCTTATTGAGTAACACTATTAAGCTTTCTATAATTGATATAAAAATGTAATTTTCTATTCTTTTTTCTCACTAACATAACGGATGAGGTTCAAGAATTTTCTGATGGTTGTATTAAGTTATATTTCAACATTTTATTAACTTCATCTTTGATAAATTTCTGCTCTAAAAGAGCTACTCAGTATGCACACTATCATATAGGCATAGGATTTTCTATCAGAATATGATATCTTTTGATGATCGTATGTCCTAATTGAGATAAGTTATTGGCAAAAGTATCACTATTCTTGTAGAGGAACTGAACGATTTGTTGTCATTAATATTTATTAAGGTGGTTATAGGTCTCTTTCTGAGGAGGTGGTTCATCTGGAATATTTTATAATAATTGCCAGTAATCTTATTCTCTTTTGCAAAGTTAACAGACATTGTCAATTTTATCTTAGTATGATACTAACATTGATTCTCTAGTCTCTGCTAGCTGTATTTCCATTTAGCATTTTTAGGTGGCTGGATGTTAAATTTCTGATTTAAATTTTTAAAGTACTGTAATGAATACTTTTACCTTTCTACTGAAATTTGTTTTAGATAACTTTCAGCCAAAGGGTAAGATTGTTGTGATACCTTAATACTATATAATGTCATTAGATGATTAATTGTTTATCTTCATATTCTTCGTTTAGGTTGTTAGTAAGGGTTACCAGTTATTGAAAGTGATCAAACTGAGGTTTATTCTAGCAGATTATAGGTATCTGATGTTCTTGATTATTTTAGAAAAATGTAAACTTTCAACAATTTCAATAAAGTCATCTCCAGCATTTAGTAAGCCAGTCATTTCTAGTGATTATATAATAATCAGTCGATTCTGTAATATCAACGTCAATAGGAATCTCTATATTATCTAATTATAATAGAATATTTGTAATTCATTCTAAGGGTCATGATCGTTCATCCTGTATATTGATCATGGTTATAGTCAATGCTGATTTGATTTTTCATCCTAGTTGTTGTAGAAATGATTTGGACTTTATACTTCTGGCTGATCCTAAATCCAAAATCAAGTATATTAGTTTATTGTCAATAGTAGCATTATAATAAACCGCTTCTATTGCATTTGATAATTCTGAGAGATTTATATTTCTAGTAATATGTTCACCTTTTAGAGATACCATTAATAGTTTAAAGATAGTGATAAGGAGGTAAGAGTATTACTGGTATTCACAGGTAATAAATTTGAGACCGAATAGGTTATGGGTAGTTAAACAAGAGGATTAGGGCTTGGATTGTACATAGATGTAGTTTGAGATAGTGTAGCACATTACCTATTGATATTGATATCAGCTAATATATTTGTACTTCCCCTTGCATTTTTAACATTATTATTATTAGCGTTTCTAGTTGAATACAGATATTCTCAGTATTCAAACTGACTACAGTGAGGTAAGGTCCTTAGGGAGGGCTGTTATAATTTCTTACTATATGCCCTTTTTGATAGCAATTATAGCAGCTAATCTCATTATTAGGCCTATTATATTGATTATTTTCTCCATTATTTTAACTTCTAGTATTATTTCTTTGTTTACAATCTTTGACGATATGTCTTAGTCATCTGCAGTTATAGCATTTTCAGTTGCTTCAATTATTGTTATTGCTATTATTACTATTTCTCTAATTATCATTAGTGCTAGCTGGGTGTGGGGTCGTATTTTGAGATTGTGATGTAACGCTAGAAGTCATCAATAGCTGCTTAAATTCTTCAATTAAATTTTCATTATTCTTATCGATAAGTTGCTGTATATTAGAGTGAGGATCTAAATTTTCAGGAAGGCTGTCTTCACTTTGCGTTAAATATACCTTACTTAACAAATATCCTGAGAGTATACTATTCTTAGATAACATAGCTTTAATAGCTCTGACTCTATCAATAACTTCTTTCAAATTACATCATGCAGCAGCAATAATAGCGGTATGAAATTTAGGATGAAATCCTTACAAAAACTATTCAATTTTCTCATTCTTAGGTGTATTATAATCAGGATTAAGTTTAAGGTATAATGATTCAATATCAGTATCATAATCTTTGACAGATTGTCTAAGACATTGTTTACACCGTCTAAGTGTAAAACGCTATTATGTCTTTTAGTGAGTTATACAGTAATACCTTAAAAAGTGATAGATAAAGGATCAATGTTTATGTTATTGATTACTAAAATTATTCCAGTACTATAAATCTTTTTCATTCTTGATTTTATTATACCAGGTAAGGGCTAATCTTTTAGAAAAGAAGAAACTAGCGTGAGATGTCACTTATCAGAAATTCTATTTGTATTACTGGTATGATTATACCTTTTCAATCAATCTTGAGGGTCTTGATCTCTATCTTTAAAGGTTGGTAAATCCACAAATTTAGTCACTTGTAATCCACCAAACCTAACAATCCTAAAGACAGTTTGGAGGTCTTTTATTATTTGAAAGAAATTTCATTCATCTTGATTACTAGCATTGGCCTCATTTAATGGATCATTTTTATCATCATCAAAATCATGATTTTTGGAATCAGAACTAGAGGAAGATGAGGAACTATCATAATAAGAAAAAAAATGATGGCTCTTTCATTTACTAATTCTTTTATCTCTAGACTTTTTATGTTCAGTTTGATTCTGTGAGACACTGGCTTCTTGTTTAGAGAAACGTAAGGGACTAATATCCTTATAATTAGATATTTTCTCTTCCTCGTCTAAAAATTCTGTTAAGGCCAGTTTAGATGATTTTTCTGTATCTCTGTAGGAGCTAAAAGTCTTAAGATCTGTCTATTCATATTTCTTCTATTGAGAATAGTATCAGCTATTATGGTCTCATTAGATAGATAACTTCCTTGAAAAGTGGGATTTTTTTCTGTTGATACTGATTCAAAAGCAGCATTATTTCTGAAAGTTGTGATCTAATAAGGTTTGATCATTGGAGATGATTCTTGAGTTAAGAACAGATAAGTCAATATATTTGGATAGGTCAGTATATAGCAGTAAAGAGAAAGTGAAAGTTTCACAGTGTATTTAGGTAACTAGTCAAAAGACTTGGTCTAGAGTATAAAAAGGCTGCTTGTTATATACAAGAGCTAGTAGTACAAAAAGGGAGGTTCTAGGGTCAAAATCTGAAATTATATTCAGAAATGGTCACAATCTTATTTTCAAAGCCTTCTAGCTATACGAATCCTCTATTGAATTTAAAACTCTAGCCCCAAATTTAAGCTCTTCTCGCTATTCAAATATTTGGTATCAATTTGATATTAAATTACCCTGCAGGATACCAAGAATAAAACAATCTCTTATAGCCTTTCTAGCCCAATTTTAATTCCAAATAATATATCAAAAAAATATACCATTCTGTTTGAGTTTGAAGCGATGCGAGATTAGCAAGAATCGAAGGTTCAAAGCCAAGCTCGTGAAGTCTCTGCAAACCTTCTATATATAATATTATTTATGATATTCTAGAATTAATTCTAAAGTTGATTCATGATCATAAACAAAGGATCACTAAGTCTAACTAAAAATCTCAAAATCTAACCTCTAGGTACTAAAATGCTAAGTTTAACCTCAAAGAGGTTAGATTTAACTGTTATCAAGTTACGGTTCTAAAAGCTAAGGAATTGTTTCTTATATACTTAGTTTTTCTGATACACAGGAAATCATTCTAGAGCTGAATCTTCACAAAATACTAGGAACAAAAAAATATACTAGAGGTTGGACTTCTGGGTTAGAGGTTAGATTTTGTGAATCAAAGGTTAGACTTAGTATCTATCAAAGAAAGCTTTCTAAATGAAAAAATAATATATTTCTGCCATATGTCAAATTTATAATATGCTAGAAACTATTTTAGAACCGATCTCTTTACACAAACATAAGATCAAAATGAGGTTAGGCTTCTGGGTAAGAGGTTAGACTTACGAATCAGAGGTTAGACTTTTGGCTCACAGGTTAAAGTATACTGATTATACATCTGAGCCTTAACCCGAAGCCTGTTCACATATTAGATCTGATAATTGCTCTTATTACAATCGCTACATAGACCATTATCTATTCCAGTAGGTTTACTACAAACAGAGCACGGCTGGCACATCTTAGCCCTATTTTCTCATAAATTTGAAAAATAGAAAAAAACTAATTGAATCTTAAGGGTCATATGATTAAATATTTTAAATCAAAAAAAAGTTTACACATATATTAGAGGTTAGACTTATTATAATATCATGGCTAGAAAAGATAAAAAGAATCGCAAATGTATCTGCTGTAAAAAAACTTTTGCTAGCCCACAAAAACTTTGGCAGCATTATAAAAGTAATAAAAACTAATGCATTTCTAGTCCACCTTCACATAATATAACCAGACCTCAATCTCCTAATCAAATACCTGAACAAGCTTCTATTCCACAGGTCATAGACCAAGGGATTGGCCAAGGGAATGATCCAGAAGCAGGTCCTGGTCTAGCTACTTAAGCTCATAGAGATGAGCAAAAAAATTTAAGAGTGGTCGAAATGCAAGAATAAGAACTAAAAAAGGAATATGCAACTGGTGAGAATTTCAGATCAGTTTATAAAAAAAATGATGAGGAAATAGAGATTGCGCCTCCTAAAGAGGATATAGCATTTTTAAAAAGGTAACATGATCTTACTAGACAACACAACTTTTTAAAATATATGTCTGTATGGAAGGGGATCGTTCCTTCATGCAAAAATCCTGCATATGCTTTCAATAAAAAGTAGAATAATTCAAAAGAATATGCAGATGCCCTATATATGCCACAGCTTATGGTTTCATCACGCGAGGCAATTACAAGTGTTCTCTAAGAAGAGTTTTACAGAAAAGATCAAATAAAATCAACATTAGTCGTATATGCCACATATGCAAAATATACTTATAAAGGTTCTGATGATATTACAAACTGAATAAACTATGAAGTCAGTTATCATCATCCATATCATAGAGGCTCAATGCGCAAAATTCTTTCTGAGGGATATATAGATGAGCACATAACTCTTTCTGAAGTAGAAATCGATAAAAAGATCGAATCTTATCTGAAAGAAGAGTCAGGTAAGATCCTCCTCTGAATTAAAATGATATTAATTGAGTCTTACACTCTCCATAATGCTCATAGAGGATCATATATCTCCACTCCAAAAAGCTCGCCAATAAAAAGTGTACTATCAATCTGGATAATTCAGACATTATTGATCTGGCTACAGGCAAACCAATAGACAATTGTCTTTGAGAAGTATTAGGATATTATTTCGCATATCAGAATGGAATTACAGACCATCTTAGTAGATGCATATATCAGGCAAAAAGTCTTCAAAAATACTTAGATGTTGTCAAGCTTAATGGTATCCCAATGCCTATCCCAGTCTACTCACGAATATTTAATAAGATAGAGAAGATGAATCCTGATATCTCCATTAATGTCTGGAAGTGAAATGAGGAAACAGTATAGCTCAAACTCATAGTTACTAGTAAGAATTATAACAGACAGCATGTTATATACCTCTTAGCTCTTACAGATATTACCAAATCTACGGACGAAAAATATGGGCAAAAGAATCACTTTATCTGGATAAAAAATCATGATGATTTAGTCTATAAAGATAATGCCTATAAAGTTAAAAAGCATCTCTGCAACCAATGCTTCCACAGCTTTCAGACAAAAATATCCTTAGCCCATCACCAGAAGTGGTGTTTCAGATTAGAAGAAGCTCCTCAATATATTACAATGCCCATAAAAGATGTTAATGACTTTGAGGAATTCAAGAATCATGGAAGAATGATTAATGCCTCATGTATGATTTCAGGTGACTTTGAGGCTGAAAATAAGAAACGTGGACTAATTAACGAAGGAAAAACTTGTCTAATTTCAGAGCAATATGCCAACAGTTTCAGCTACACAGTCTATTGAATTAATACAGGTAAGACATAGGGCCTTTTCTATACCACGGGCTAAATGCTACACAAGAATTCATTCGAAGGATTGATCAGGAGTTGGTAGAAATTAATAAAATCTTAGCCATTAAAGCAGAGCGAATTATTACAGATGAAAATAAAAGACAATTCAGAGAAGCAAATAGCTGTTGGATCTGTAAAGATAAATTCGCTATAGATAGGAAAGAGGTTAGATGCTTGAAAAATAAGTTTGTTCAGCTTAATAGAAAGCTAGAAAATACTGCTAAGGATTCGAAAGAGTGTAAATTCATAAAGACAACTATTCTTAAAGTAGCTAAAGAAATTGATCTAGCTGAGTCTAAGAATGATAAGGTTTGGGATCATTGTTATATTTCAGGTAAGTTTCATGGAACGTTACATAAGTCCTGCAATCTCAAACTTCAGATTGAACCATGAAAGACTCCAATTCCAGTTGTATTCTATAACTTTCGGGAATATAACTCTTATTTAGTCTGTGAATCAGTCGAGCAGTCTATTAATGCTCATCAAATCAGTGTTATTGCTAAGACATTTGAGCGATATAAGTCCATAAAGGTAGGCCAGCTTAAATATATTGATAGCCAACAGTTTATGAATGATAGCTTAGCCAATCTCACAAAGTATCTGGGAGATGATCATCCAGTAACTAGTAAGTATTTTAAGAGTAAAGGTTATATAAACAAATAAATAGCCTTAGTGTGTCGTAAAGGAGTATACCTATATGACTATATAGATTCTCACGAAAGATTCTTGAAGACAGAACTTCCTCCATTTCATGAATTCTATAGTCAGCTTAAGGGGTATTTTACAAGAGGATTATGAATATGCCCAGAAAGTATGAAAGGAATTTGGATGCAAAAATCTAGGTGAATACCATGATCTATATCTTATGACAGACGTACTCAACCTTACTGATATCTGGACTAAGTTTTGAAAGACATCTTTAGAACATTATAAGCTTGATTTTATCCACTACGTATCTGCTCCATTATTATCCTAGAATGCTATGCTTAAGTTTACCGGAATTAGAATTGAGCTATTCACAGAAATGGCCATGCATGATTTCATTAAAAAAACCAAGCGTAGTGATATTACCATGGCAGTGCATCGATATTTCAAAGCCAATAATCTGAAGATGGAAGAGGCTTTTGATCCACGACTTGGGTCTCATATATCGATGCAAATAATCTTTACGGCTAGGCTATGAGTCAGTTCTTACCTATTGGAAATTATAAATGGGTCACTAGTCGGGAATATCTTTTCAAGAATCCTAAGATGCAAAAGAAATATCTTGAAATAATTCTCAAGACTAAAGCAGATGCATCACGTAGATTCTATCTGAATATCTGCTCGCATTTTCCTCTAAAGACTCATAACTATTTAAATGACCTACTTCTAGCTGTGGAAAATGTTGCAGTAAAAAAAGATATGCTATATACCTATAATGCTAAACTTGTGGATAAAATGGATAGAAGATGCTTCTCAGCAACGAAAAAATTAGTATCTCACCTAGGTCTTCGAAAAGATTATATTATCTATTACCAAGAACTTCAGTATTATGTGAAGCTAGGAATGATTGTAGATAAAGTTACAGAAATTATGTCTTTCGATCAGACTAACTGGCTTGCTCTATATATTGCAAAAAATACCAAGTTGCGCCAAAAAGCTAAGAATACCTTTGAAAAGAATTTCTTTAAACTCATAAACAATTTGGTATATAGCAAGACTATGGAAAATGTTCATAAATATCAGATGTCAAGCTTATGGCTATGAATAATGAGAGGGATGAGAAGAAATTCCTTAATAAAGTTCGTAAGCTCTCTTTCAAATATGGATGTCAGCTTAGAGATACGTTAATAGGAATACATATGGGAAAGGCTAGCGTAACTCTTAACAAGCTCATCATAGTTGGTGCATCAGTATTAGGTCTTAGCAAGCTTTTGATGTATCACTTCAGGTATGACTATGTTAAAGACAAATATGGGGATAAAGTCAAGCTTGGCTATATAGATACAAACTCTTTTATATTTATAACTGAAACAGAAGATATCTATAAAGATATAGAAGAAAGATCAGAACTTTTCGACCTTAATGATTTGAAGTCTATTGGGCTTTTCAAAGATGAGTGTCTTAATGAAAAGATGATCATAGAATCAATCTATATCTGAGCAAAGGCTTACTACAATGTCTTAGCTAATAAGACTACGAAGTCTACACATAAAGGGTTAGTAAAAGGGTATGAGTGAAATGGTAACAGATATATACTTCCCATCATTAGGCGGGTCTTTACTAGATGATCCTGTTCCAGAAAACAAGATATTTGATCCTTTGACCCAAGTATATCAGGATTGCCTCTTTAGAAAGGAAGTATTTTATGCTAAGAATATTGGTTTTCGAGCAAAAGTTTACATAATATCCCTTATCGAGATAGAGAAAAAAGCTCTTTGCCTAATAAATACTAAGTACTGGATCTTATCTGATAGAATAACCACTTTATCATATAGGCATTAGTGTATTATGATTTATAAGAATATAGTCAAAGATGGTATCTCCCATGAAGAGGCCGAAAAAAGAGCTATAAGGGTCAAGCTTTCAGAGAAATATCGTTCCTTTAATGCTAAGCATCTGCAGAAGAAAATAGATTAAGAAAAAAATACCACCCTTTGATGCTAAGCATCTGTAGGAGAAAATAAACTCATAAATAAATGCTATTCAGATAGATAGGGAAAATATTTTAGATAACAAATATCTCTTTCGCAGTTCGATAGAACAAGTGGGTATAATTATTAGATTTTTTTTCTTGTAAAATATATATATATATTAAGTAATACTCTTTAAAATAAAAATCACGCAAAAGCAGTCTTTCAATCATCCTAGCGAGTATGTAAAAAATATGGAAAAGCTATCAAAGTTGGCAGGATTTGATCATCAAAATTCTATAGTATTCAGCACACTTATTGGAGAAATCAAAGTATTAGAGAAAAAATTAAGTGACTATTATTTTTGACTCAAAAAGCTTGAAAGATCTGTTGACTGTATAGAAGAACGAATTGGTTACAGCAAAGAACTAACTGATTTCTCTAAGTCTAGTTTATCTAAGTCTGAAGTAGAGGAGATAGTTGCATCTGAATGCGATTCATTCAAAAGAATAAAAGTTAAATGCTATAAACTAAAAAAAAATACCAAGTGATCCCTTTTTTTCTCACTAGATTTGAAAAAAGAAGCTAGGCTTTCTCAGTAATAGTTTCAAAGGAGGCTATATGTCATCTATAATACATAATAGTATGTCATTACTACACTTCTCCGCAGTAACCATACTGTTTTGAGTGTCATATGATACCACTCCCTCTAGGCTCAGTGTCAAGTGATTTTTTACACATATACTGTTATATATGTCATATGATACCACTTTCTCAAAGCTTAGTGTCAAGTGATCCTGCCATACTGAATCAAAAAATTATGCAGGGGTAGAAAAAACCCTTGCTATTATAAAAATATCAGAATAAAATTAGCATTTTCTTGGTATTTTTTCCCAGAATCTAGGTCTCAGCAATTTTTTTAGCCAATTTTAGACGAAAAGTTTTATCAGAAATATATGGAATACCTAAACTTCTGGGAAAATATGGAATTTCTGGACTTCCTGAAATATTTTTTTCTGGAAATTTTTCAAGACTATATCACTTATCTTTAATCGAACATATGTCTAACCAACCAAATTTCAATGAATAATATAAGAATTTGTTTGACCAATTATCCTTATCTATGAAAAAGGATGTATAGTTATACCTTACAAATCGCAAAATAAACCATTATCTGAGGAGTATATTAGAGGTATCCATCCAAACATTGAGGAGTTGCTTACTAGGGAGGTTAATAAATACTATAACAAAAAAAATTGACAGAAGATTAAGATTGAAGCTAATATCTCTTCTGATGGTTCTAGTACATTATTCCGATTAGATGAATTTGAAAAACAGTTAGAGGAATGTGAGTTTCGTATACAGCAATGGGAGAATAATATTAAGAAAACTATTGAGGCTCAGGTTGCTGAGGAACGCAAATGTCTAAAAGATGAATATGATGCTCTTATAACTTGCAAAGAGAGTGAATATAATAATTGCATGATAGATATGAAATAAAAGATATATTCATTTAAACATCAATTGGAATTCCAGCATAATTTATGCTCAGCTGAGCTAAAGAAGCAATATAAATTTCGTATCTCTGCTTTGGACAAAACTATAATTATAAAAGATAGAGAGATTGGCAAGTTGTCTGTTACTATCTCCCAACTTAAAAATGATAAGAAAGATATAAAAAAGTCAGTTGAACGCAAGTCTAAAGATTTGGAAGATGTTATCTTTGCTAAGGACTTAAAGATTATTACTCTCAATGATAAGATTATTTCTTTTAACCCTCATGTTGGAAG
>CAJVPQ010002892.1:0-12456 GCA_910591825.1 Funneliformis caledonium
ATTTTTTATATAATATTTATATTATTAACATTAATATTTTATTTTTTATTAAAAAATTAATACTTTTTTTTTATGTTCGCAGGCAAATTTACCTGCATTACAGATGAAGGGATAATCTTCAAATTCAAGAAGTATTTGTTGAGGTTCTTTTTCAAACTATACTTTATAATAATAAATAAGCCAACCTTTAATATAGCGTGAAACTTTTGAATGAATATTTTGATTAATATTAGTTTCATGATAAATTAGATGAAGCTAAAAAGAAAGTAATAATAAAGCCATTGTGCCTAATGCCTTTCCAAACAATCAATCATTTTTCTTGAAAATTCTACATTATCATGACAATTATATAATTTATAAAAATATCCAAAGCAATGTAAAACTTCATATAATTTTGCTACATTTCGTTGAAGTTTATCAAATGCATTATATAAGGAATTAAATGATCTTTAAGAATTGTCAAATTAGACCAAAATTCATCATCCTTAATTATATTACAAATAGAAACTTTTAAAGGTTTATCCTGGATTAATAAATTTTTATATTTAGTAACAAGAATCTTAAGTGCAATTTCAGTTTTAACTAAACTATTAAAACATATATAATGGCTATTCCATCTTGTTACACATAGATGTTGTAAAGCAATTACTTTATCATAAATTGATTTTTACTCTTTACAAAGTTTTTTCAAAAAATAAGATGAAGTATTAAAAAGTGAAACTAATTCTATTACTTTAGTTGATACTTCATGATAATCTGAAGATTCTTTGAATATTTTACCTACAATTAGATTAACTTGATACGCAAAACAAAGTAAAAATAACAATTTACAATATTTTTGATGTAAATATGATCTAGCTGCAATATATGTACCAGCAGAATCTGTAACTACACAAATAATTTTTAATTCTTTTTTTATTTTCATCTAATCAGGTTTCTATTTGATTAATAGCTTCTTCAGATCTTGATTATTCAGCAGAAATATCCTTTGCTTCTTATATAATATTACATTCTGATGATGTAATTATTACAGTTTCAAGAATTGATTGCTTAACTACATTCTTTCAACTATCGAATGCAACTGTAAGACCACTTTTTTCTGATTGTGCAATTGATTCAAGTGATAATTTAATATCTTTTGCTGTGTCTTCTAAAATATTTCTAGCTAGATTTTTTCTTGATGATAAAGGTAATGCTAGATTGGTAAAATGAATCATTTCTCATATTTCATCATTTTTTACCTACTTAAATAGCTAACCATAAGATACAGTAGCTCTTAATATAAGATTATACTAATGTTTAGTACTTTCAGTGGTAAGTTGTCAAGGCATATAAAAAAGAATACTATTATTAATTAGTTGAGTATTAGTAAAAGTAGGTTGTGTAAATTGTGTAGATAAGGATCTTGTTGAATTGATACTTGGTAGTATAAAAACTAATGAAGTTACATCTTAATTATCATCATAAACTTCTCTTAAACGTTTTTACTATGTGCTTTTTTAACTGATTTTGATGATCATCTTCTTGTTTCTGAAGAATACTAGCATATATAGAAGCCCATTCTTTTTCATTAAATTGAGCCTTAAATCATGAACAATCTCTTAAATAGTTTTGACATTTTTCTCTCTTATTATTCATTTCTTCAACTATCAATGACAGATCATTAGCATTAATACAAGCTAAACATTTAGCAATCTTATAAATTTTATTCTGTTTTTCATCTAAAATACAGAAGTAACCAGTCCATTTATATGGTAGTTTACCACTATGTGGTTTTTTTGACATTATCAAAAGTTTTGATTAAAATGAAAGTATAAAAGTAAAAAGGGTAATCTGATTGATAATATTAATTATAAAATTTGAGTACAAATACTAAATTAATCCCGCAGTGCCATATTATTTTTTTACATAAAAAAAGATACAAAAAAACTTTTTGAAAATTAGCATTTAAGAGGAATAATAATTCCCTATGTGCTAGTTTTTTTTCTTTTGATAATACACAAAAGAAAGTTAGGCAAACTTTTTTTTCCCTCCTTTTGAATTTTACAAACGAAAAAAAATAATTAACAAAAAAAAAAAACTTTTTTTTTTTCCTGAAATAAAAAATTTATTTTGGTTATATTAGTGTTACATCTTAATCGATAATCAATTTTTTAAATGATGTTGGATAATAAACTCTAATAAACTTCAATAAATGATCAGCCAAATTAAAGTTTATTGTGTTTATTAGAACAAGTAAACAGTTTACGTCTCAATAGCTAATAACTAAACAAACTATCACTAGATTATGTTATTATTAGCTATTAGTTATTGAGATTCAATAAACTCGTAGCCAGACCAACCCTGATATTATATGCTTCATATTCAAATGAAAAAAGTCAGGTTTACTATCATATATGAGTTACCAGAGCCGATCAGGCTCAAAGATGTCAGATTTGATGTAATAACTAAGTTTCAGAAACGCATAATAGAAAATTATTAAAGTAAATATACCTTAATAAAAATATGATGCTTGTTCTTTCTGAATTACTAAAGAATATTTTCAATTTCTTAACTAAAGATAACACATTATATTCAACTTTGCTGGTCTCTAGACTTTGATCTAGGTGTACTGGTCTAATTTTATGGGGTTGTATTAAATTGATTGGTGAGAAACAACAGGAAAAGTTTATAAAAATGATACATATAAACTCTAGACTGATTTTTAGATATAGTGTGCAGTGCTTCATAATTACGCACTATTCTTATCTTTTAAATAAGATAATTGAAAAAATAGTCAAACATAATCTATTTAGATTTTGAGCGAAGTACAGGTTTTGATGATACAGCCTTAATTAAGATTTCTCAAGTATATCCCAACCTGATCCATCTTAACGTTCTAATAATAGGGGCTTAACCGATCATTCTATCACTAAAATCGCAAAGAAATGTGATAAATTGCAATTTTTAAATATTAGTTTTAGTGAAGATATTACTGGTAAATCATTTTGTGAAATAGCACAGTCATGCAATGGGTTAAAACATCTAGGAATTAGTGGGTATCAGAATCATGTTACTAATAGCATTGTACATGATATTGCATGATCCCATCTTAACCTCCAATCTATAGATATTCGTTCTTCTAGTAGACTTACCGATACTGCTATTTATACCCTTACAGATTTATGCCCAAATCTGAGAAGTTTAAAACTCGAGTATTATGATGAAATAAATAATATAGCCATCAGAAAAATTGCATATTGTCATTATTTGAAACATCTTGAACTCTATAGTATAAAGGCTCTTAGTGATAAATCAATGTGTATTATTGCGCGATCATATCCAGATATCTAATATCTTAATCTTCAATTTTACAACATTACAGACAAAGCTGTAAAAGAAATAGCTCTATCCTATCACAATTTAAAACATCTAGACCTTTTTGGAGTTCTGCATATATCTGATTCGTTAATTTTCAAAATTGCAAAAATGTGTCCTAATATTATATATCTTGATCTTGAATACGCTGACTTTATTTTCAATAGAACTCTTAAAACTATCGCAAAGTATTTATATAGTCTAGAATATCTTGGCTTAAAAGGTTGCTGTAGAATTAGTCAAAAAATAATAAACATGTTATTTCCTGATCTCGAAATAGGTGGATATTACTCATTACCACTTAGGCGGTAAGAATGGATAAATTCAGATAAATTTTCTGAGCTGGCGAGGCCTATTTTAAACTACCAATCATTTAACCTTTTTTGGTTGTGCCTTCCTTCGTTGCTTATAAGGGATAGTCTCATTTTCTCTTATCACAATTGTCTTGACTGAATCAGATTCTTCAAAAGACTCAGACAAATAAGAGGAACCCTACATTCGTTCAGATCTTCTAATTCAGTTTCTAAGGACTTTACATTTCTCTCTAATCTTTTTACCCTCTTTTCTAAAATGTTATGTTGGAAATGATAATCTTCCAATTGTTTCTTTAGTGCCTATTTTCACTGGAAAGTGCACTATATACTTCTGCATTTTGCTCGTTTAGTCTAAACATTTGGGCTAATTTCTTCATATATCTAATAACTTCCTGCTCGCTAGCTATACTATTGGATGAATGCTTTTGATCAGTTACCATTTTTGTGATATTTTATATATGCTAGATCTTAGATGAATGAAAAAATAAAATTTAATAAATGTTGTTTAATCCATTTATGTGATTAGTTTTCGTCAAAAAGCTCGAATACCATTGCCTAATCATAAGGCTGTCCTCTTTTTCAAAAATTGACTATAGTATAGTTTTGCGCTGAGAAGGCATGATTGTCTGGCAAATATCGAAAGGCTTGACTGGCGATGGTCATAGCTTCTGATAAATTCTTCGCACTATTTGATACAATCGCAAATACTGCCCCTAATTTGTGCAAATAGCTTGAAAGTAGTGATTTATCACTTTCGAAAAGAAATTCATTTTTTTTCAAAAATGCATTTAAGTATACAGATCCAGACTTTCTAGGATTTCTTAACTATCTGGAAGAAATTGCTTCCTGAATCCATGTAAGCAATTGCCTTGCCCACTCCTCATTCTTTTCCAGTGATCTAAATACTCGAGAAATGTCTTATGTTCCTATTTTTTGCATACTTAGTTACATCTCTATTAAATATACACAAATTTTTAATTTCAGCAGAACAGATGCAAAGCATGATCATTACATCTGCTAGAACCTGTTTATCAGGTATATTAGATATGTTATACTTATCTAAACTTTCTTTAACTGATTCTAATGAAAAGTGATCTGGAAAATCAATCCCTTCATTTTCACGTTGCTCACTACGTTCCTTTTGGATTTATTGGATTCTTTGGTTATATTCAGAATCTTTGTAGCAGAAATTATTTTTTCTGAAGCATTGAGATTTTCCAATTTCCTTCAAAGCTTAAAGAGACAGTTCGAGCTAACGATAGGACCAGAGGCAATTTTGACTAAGGTTCTAAATATTGTTTTTACATCTCTTTCACTAAGATTATCCTGGATAATACACTAAGCCGTTTCTTTAATAGTCTCCTTTTCTAAAATATTATCAGATACTAGGCTTATATTCACTTCAGCTTTTGGATCACTACCAGTACTTGACTTATATATCACCCATTTCTCTGGTCAGGAATCAATGCGAATGCCTGTTCTTTGCTAAATTGATACCCTTTTTGGAGACGATTACGAGCTTGATGCTTTTTCTCTCTATCATCTCCTAAGAGATTACGCATTTCTGATGCATATTGACTGAGCTCTTCGATACTCATCTCATTGGTAAGTTAGTGGTCTATAACAAACTTGGTTGTAATTGCAGACATGGTGTGGTATGTAGAATATATATGGTAGTTAGATTAATCTGTGGTATTCAGATTATATTAAGTGGGATAAAGTTCAATTCGAAAAAAATATCACTACCTCATGGTTGGTAAAACTATCAGAAGGTTAGAGAAAGAAAAAATATATATAACTTATGAGAGGTCTCTTTGAGGCCACTTGTTCCAGTCGGAATATGTTTTGCATATATTTAAAAATTGCAGGTTGCTAGAATAAACGAAAAAAAATAATAATAATTTAGAATTATATATCACCTAGTTATAAAGAACAAAAAGTCCTATCTTTACCAATACTATTGTCCCACTTTTATTCACTCTTTACTAAAGCATACCATTCTCCTGGAGTATGCTTATATTTTTTTGCCATTTCTCATCATCGTAAATATACTTCTGGGGTTTTTTCACATTCTCGAACTTCTAGAGATATATTTCTTCGCTTATTAACCTTTCCTTTCTAGTCATGTAAAATAAATCGTTCAGGACTATTTTATTTTTTTTAGCAAATTCTATGACTTCTACATCCACCATCATCCTGTTTCGATACTCCCAAAATAAGTTGACGTCTTTTTCTGTAATTGTCATAAACTTATTAGAGTCTTCACCATGATCAGTTGCCCATTTTCTGAAACGCTCTTCATGCTGTTGTCTAGCTAGGAGTATAGCAGATGATACTTGATTGATAGGCTTAGAAGAATTGGAAAGCTTGCTAGTCTCAGGTTCATCGATTACTGGTTTAGGTGGTTCAGAACCCTTAGTAGTTTCAGAAGTCCCCAATGTGAAGGCGATTGGAATTTTAGCTTGTTCTGATACATAGTCAAAAAGAATTTGGGTCAAATTATCCTGATCATTATTCTTGCCTTTACTACTAAGTGAAAGCGTATTCTTTTCTAACTGAGGTAGAATTATTTTGGAAGAAATAATTTCCAGTATATTGAATATGAGTATATTTGTAGTCTTATTGACTGGCAATTCATCTGCTTTTAGCGCCTCTAGCTGAAGAATATCAGAAAATTTTTCCATATCACCTAGGTCAGATTCACGAAGCTTAGCTATGATCTTGGAGCAATCGAGAATATACTGATATACTCTTACTCCATTATCTCGTGAACGTGTCCGATCAATACTAATTAGTGAAAATTTCTTTCCAACAACCTTACTAGTTAATGGCTTTTTCCCATTACATCCACACCATTCTAGATAAACCTGATATACCTTTTCACAGCTAAACCTACTAATATGATTCTCAGGCCAAGATGAAATATAATCAATTATAAATCGAATAGGATTAGAAAATTGCTCTCGCATCGTTTCTATTTTTATTTTAGTTGCAGGAATTTTTCCTGAACTTCAATTTGTTAAGTTACAGCTAAAAAGGTATAACATTACTATCTCTGATGCATCAGGATGGTCTAGTATTTCTCCTAGCTAGTCAAAATATGCTATATTGCCTTTACAGTATGCAGAGACATCAAAACAGACTATACGAGAATCACCTATATCTATTTTAAGCAGAGCATCTTGATTGCTTGTAATCATATATTCAGTATAATCATTTATTCGTATAGTTTCAAGACCCTTACATTCTATAGCTACTATTCATTCTATTATGAATGATTTGAGATGCCTGTTAAATCTATGCTATTCCCCACTAAACATTCCAGTCTCATTCATGCCAATAAGTTTTCAAGCTTGAATGGCACTATTAAAACGTCCAAGAATTTTTTTCAAATCTGAAGTTGTAAAATGGAAGTGTGATCTCAAGACTTTATCACCAATAAAGTCAGTAATAATATTTTTCCCGCATTGTTATAATGTAGATTTTAGTACTAAGATAGCTCAGGACTTCTTCTCTAGCTTCTGTATTAAATATGCCTACCAGTTCCAGATATATTTATTAAGTCTTTCATCCCCACTACAGATTACATTCTTTACATGTCAGAGAATTAGTTCCATAATTTCTTTATTTATCTCTGCTACTGGTTTAGCTAAAAATCCTATGAAAATATTAAAGAACTTTGTATTATAAGCTGGAATATTTAGTGGGTATGAAAGAAAATTAATATTGCGGTAAAGGATTAGACCTTTGATAACTGCCTGATCTATTAAATTAATTAACTTCATTGACTCTTCTCTTAGCTCAATTAAGTTAACTTCATACTTGACAAGATCTAGTTTTGGTGTCATATCAAAATATAGTCCACCATTTGTATCTTCTTGTTTTGAGCACCCATAATCTTGATGTTGTTTGAATACAAGTAACTGTTACCTAAATTGCATCATAAATTTCATTGCGAAAAAATTTCTGCCCAGATACACACATATCAATTAGATCACTCCATATGAAGTGATCATTAGGATTTGAAATTCTAGATCAGTCTAGTTTTGTAGGACTTGAGAGCTTTTGTTCTCGATCCAAGGCAGTTTTTCTAATAATAAGTTTTTTTGAAGGTTTTCTGGACTCAGGTTATCTATCTTAGTTTGCTCTGTAATAGTAAAAACTGTATGACTTTTTATTTCATATTATATAAGCATTATTATTATCATATTCTCGATCACATATTGGATAGTGTGATAAAGAGATGCATGATAGTAGAAATTTATCAGGAAAATTTTCAGATGAATATGAAAGATTATACCCTTTGATGTTAGCTTCTTAAAGTAATATCTCTACTAATTTGAATTTAGCATCAGTGGTGACATTATTTATGTTAGGACATCTTCCCATTTCTGCCTTCAGAATGATCAAGAGAGGACTGTCAACGACTTCTGACTCATCATTAGGTGAGTGAATTATGAAGTTAAAGACAGATTCATTTTTCAGATATATAGCTTTTACCTGTACATGAGTGTTAGTCTTTTCATCAAACTTAGGTGTTCCAATCATTTGCAAGAAGAATATTCGTTTATTCACTATATTATCGATAATACTATTTACCTGTAGAGTTACTGGAAGTTTTTTATGAACAAGCTTAATAAACAATGCAACTTGAGCAATATTTTTAAGTCTCATGCCGTAAATAGAGATATGAAGAGACATTTTTTTTGAATCACTACTACTAGCAATAGTTATAGTTTTATGATCCCAGTCTGAAAATATATCTTGACACATTTTTACAAAAGCGCAGACAAGTGAATCTTATATTTCTTTATCTATTAGTTTAAGTTCAATAGAATTATACACCTCTCATGGTAAATCAAAGTCTATAATAGGCCAGAGTGACTCATCACCATCAATAAATTTGTGTAAAGAATAGTCTTCATGTTCTGAGAGTATGGTTTCTATTTTATCCTCATTGTTTGTATCTAGAAAATGTCTTGGCCTAATACTATCATCACGAATTTTATATTGATATTATCCTATATCAGAGGCTTTAAACTCACAATAGTATGGGGTGAAGGCATCGAGGAACTCTGAAAGCTCGGATTAGGTCATGGTATTTTTTCAGAATATGATAACTAAGTATACCCTTCAGTATAATATCCTAAGAAAAAAGTTCAAAATAAAAATAAATATTATTATAGACATCAAAAGATTAATTGACCAAAGGAAGAATAATATCAAAATGGTAGACATTGAATTCACCGAGGATTATATTAGAAAGAAAGGTGGATATATTTGTCAGTATCCTTCTGATGAAGGAATAGTTTGTGAGAATGTGAGAATGGAAGTATGTAATCAGAAAGGTAAGACTGATGGTTTCTAAATATGAGTTTTATAATTTGCATGTAAATAAGTGCTATTTGAAAGCAAATTATCACCAGAAGAAATTGGCTAAGATGCTTCAGAATGGGCAAACTCCAGAGGTATTAGAGCAGGCTCTCAATAGAATGAAAATACCTAATGCTATAAGTTAGCCCTAATGACTTATCAAAAATTTGGCCTTATGAAAAATTTATAGGGATAGTAAAAAAACTTAACAAGGACGCTAGAAGTATCTTTTTTAATGATTTTAGAACTCTGGAAAGGCAATTTTACTACTTGTCCTTATGTCCTTATGAGTCTCTATAAATTTTTGAATTTTTTACCTTTTTTTATTTTTTTTTTTATACCATATATTGATCATATATCAATTATATCAACCATATACATGACTATATTTGCCCAAGTGATATATAATAGAAAAATTTCAACTTTTTTTCTTAGAACTTTTATATTTATAGGGACTTATAAGGACATAGGGACAAGTAATAAAGAACTTAATAAATCAAGTTAAGCCTAAAAATGATATTGAGATTGTTCCTATGAGCGTTCTCATAAATTTTTCTTATAGGGATAGGGAATTTTCATAGGGATGTTCAGAAAAATAGCATACTCATTGTTTTGACCTAAATTAAACTATGATCGGACCTCAGAAGTGCTTACTTTTTTTTTTTTTTTTTTTAACGATGTGGTACTGTCATAAGTTTATTATAATTATGTTAAAATATTATAAATAAAATTAAATAAGGAAATAAAGTTAAAAGTAAAAACAATAAGACTAAACTATGACTATCCTCCATGATTCTATTACAAACTCGTTTGGATTGACCAATCACCAGAATATCCTTCAGAAAAAACCAAAAAAATCCATATTTGATGATTAAATCGTCAACAAGATATTCAAATGAAACTGTCAGTACCTATCTAAGAAGTCGAACCAAGAAAAACCAAATTTTGTAGCTAAGATACATCAGGTAATCCAACTGTTTGATACAGTTTTATTGAAGGCTTTTGTAGTTGTAAGACGTTTGATTTTGACCTTTTTCTTTTTCAGTCTTATGGAGATGCCATTTTTCCTTTCTTCTTGAATCATTTTCTTATATCTGGAAGCCCAAATGTTATCATGGAAAGTGGCAGTGAAGAAGTTGGAAGTATCCACGAGTATGCATTTAGAGTTAGAGAGAAAGAACAACTCCTTTAGAAATAATAACATCTGGTTAGAAATAATGCCTTTAGCCAAATGCATGCAGGTGGTAATGTTAAGGGAAGGGTCTAATAAATCTATGAGCTGATTTTTAATGGAAAAATAGAAGGTGAGTCTATTCTCATTTTTCCCAATTTTGTCTAAGATCAAATCGTTAAAGAAATTTCTAGCGGTTGAGCATATATCTCTAATTTTCTGAATTCTATTTGAGCATGTCCACAGGTAATGATAGTCTTCGTTAGACATCTTACAATAAATGCATAGCCAGTCTTTATACAAATCAGGTTGTCTTACTGAAAGGTTATCTATGGTAGGTAGTTCGTTAGTTAGTGATTTCAATTTAAAACCTTTTCTTCTTCTTTGGATGAAAGAAGTAGCAGCAGAATTATCTCCCATATTTGAAGAAAATACAGAAAAAGAGGTAGGCCAATCAATATCATGAGAACAGATGTGTTGAACTAATTGGGAATTTCTATTAAGGTTTATAAATGTTGAGAACTGTTTAGCTGTGTTGAGGTTTTTCCAAAATTTCCTGGTTAAATATTCTACAGGGACTTTATGGAAGCTGAGAAGGAGTTGTAAATCATCACAAGTTGTAAGGTCGAGTAGTAAGGGTAATTTAAAACAGCCATCTTTTACCAAGTTATCAACTACATCATTGTAATGATTTCCTGAATGACCTTTAACTTTAATCAACTTCACAGAGAGTTGTAATTCATTTATTATATGATTGACTAAAATCCAAATAGTGTAGTTAGGTACTTTTTCACGTGTTCTTATTGTATAATGATGATTAAGGCAAAAATTGTTGTAACCGTCAATAACTGCTTGGCTATCCAAGTAAATCATTGGCGAAGAGAGTTTTGGACAAGTGATTAGAGCAGTAAGTAAAGCAAACAGTAATTTTCAGGAGTTTGTTTCATAATGAATGAGGTCTTTTTGAGTGGATGCGTAATACAGATTCTTTTAACAACTATAGCAGTAAGAGCGTTGTAACCTTTGATACAAGTTGCCTATTTAATAGATCTACCAAAGATTTTCCTCAGGTGATTGGGTGGTTTCTTGCAGAATTTTAATAGAGCATCATCATTAAAACTACAGCCAAGACATTGAACAATTGACCTGTTATTATAGTCTAAATTAAGGTTTGCGTGAGGGTCAGCTTTAATAAAGTGTTGAACGAGAATGTTGTTTTGGTTTTTCATTTTTCTAAAGATTCTTCCTATGATGGTCAAGTCTTTAACAGGGTGGTGAATAGTCACGAATTCTTTTTTTAAATCATCTAAATTAATTTTTATGCTAGGGCTATCTATATAACTATTATTTAAACCATCTAATCTAAAATAACTATGTACTAATCTATTATTTGTACTATCTAATAATAATAATTTTTTTTCTATTATATAATATAGTTTAGGGGTGTGAGCTGTGGGTATGTGATTGTATATATTTCTTTGAGTAATATCTCTTCAATTTAGTAGATGAGAACCATTGATGTCTAAAAATTGATCTATAAACAATAATGAATATTTGTGGAGGATATTACTATATTTCTTTAATTCATTAGCATTGAGTATGAAGTTTAAGGACATTGAGCCTCCTTTGATCTTGTTAGCTAAAAATTGATTTGTGATTACGGAGATTCCTATGTTATCATGATTTAGTAAACTCAAGGTCGCTTCAATAATGTTTCTGCAAGATTTAGCATCAAATTTTTTGTCCCATTTTTCTAATGGTGAGGCACATAGCAAGTGTTGAGATTGTAATTGGAATAGTCAAATAGTTGATATGTGTTTGTAAATTGATTTCGAATTAAATTGATAAAGGAGTGTTATAGAATACGATTTTAACTGTTATGTCTACAGGTCATTCAGGTTGTAAAAGACACTACCTTTGAATAAACAGTCAGGAGTAGTAGAGGTCATTGACGAGTTGTGTTTGACCATCCTTCTTAGAAGGCCAGTGATTTTGTTATATTTATTGAAGGAGAGGGGAGTGGTTTGTAGGCGATATTTCAATAATGGGAAAAATACCATATTGAGAATATATATGAGTTGTTTATCGGTAAGTGGTTTCGACTTAAGGATTGTGGTGAATTTGGTGATAGTATCTTTGGTTTGTGTTTTAATGAAGTTTTTGAAGTTAAATATATTAATCCAGACCCCTAGAAAATGAACTGAGCCAAATTCTGGTTTAATATCAACTATACTAGATCCA